>CABFVZ010000037.1:794653-809634 GCA_902151445.1 Timema monikensis
ATTGTAAGCTGCTTGTGGCAGGTGAGCCGCCAGTTGTATACCCTTGATATAGATAGAATAGGTTAGAGAATTCCCAAACATTTTAAAAGGAGTCTCACATTTAATATTCCAAAAGAGTGTGGTGGGAGCAAAAATTTTGTTTTTCAATTAATATGTGTATTTGGGCATCAAATAATACAATAAATGGTACGACACAATCGCACAAACCTTCTTATATTGTGTATTATAGATTTGAAGAAAGATTTTAAAAAAGGGGTTCTCAATAAACTCCCCTTAAGTTTTCTTTATAAAACCAAACACAATCGTAATCTTGATGATCACTAGGATGTTTTCCATCAGCTCCGGTCATTAACGGACTGGCAAAAAATATATATAAAAATTTATTTATATAGAGACTTTTTAACCTGACTAATTATGATCCTGGCGCAAATAGTCCTTATCTCCTTTCATAGGATTGTTCATGCTAGGGTCTGAGTAGGTGTCCTTTTAGTCCTGCTCGTGTGTATTAACAAATTAATTGTTGCTACCTTATTGTATAGGATGTCTAGGCCTCCCGGTACAAAGGGAGGGGGGAAAGGGCTTAGCATAATTTTTATTATTATTATTTTATTTGATACCACAGCAATACCTACTAAGAGGAGGACTGAAGTCACTTAAGTTAAGCGTGAGCTTAACCTGTCTTACAAAATCATTGACGCTTCACTCCAAATTCTCTCTCGGAGAGTATTTATTATTATTATTATTATTATCACCGCGTCTTTCTACTCATTCGGGTTATACGCACTTACGCTAATGTGTAATGGTAGGGTGATTGTGAGATGAAATGAAGGACCTACAGTTTAACGTGGAAATCCGAACCATGGTGGAGGCCTGGCACTCCCCGAGTATTAATTATTCAGCTATCTGTATAGTTAATTACCCTGTTCAATTTTATGTACTGTTTTGGGAAATATTGGATTGTGTTCTGATGTTACTCTTTGTACTTTATCAGCCTTTGTTACATTAAACTTATTTGCTAATATGCATTTTTATCTTTTCCTTTCAAGTGTCTCCTATTGTGTCTATTCACCTTGTTTACGTAATCGTCGTTTCTAGTGTTAACCAGAGCACCGTTACACCTTACACATCCCTAGCACATTAGAGTAATTATATAATATCCGTACAAACCGAATGAGTAGTAGGATTCGCTGACAAAAAAAACAACTTAGGGAATGGTATTCTTCTAGATAGTAATTTAAAATCTATCCATGCATAGATTTTGAATTTAACAGCATTTAGTTTTATAAAGTGGATGAAATCTTCTGTTAAAAAAAACAGCTGGGAGAACAAGTTATTTCTATTATTGTCTCAAAGGAAATGAATCTTTGCCAGATCTGCTCCAAAGGAGCACATTTTATGTTAGTTTTTACAACTGCTTACGCATCAATTTGTATAGTTATTGACCTGATAAATTATCTGCTTATACTTTAGCACTATTTCATTTCACTATTTAAAAGAAAAACTTACTTAGAATCTACAAAGAAAACACGCTTGGAGAATAGATATTATGTAACCGAAATTATTTTACACTTGTAATTTTATCTAAATTTAAAATAATGAATATCAAATTTAAAGACTTTTAAACCACAACCACAATGTACTTGATGGAATTATACATTAAGACCAAATTGTGTTCATACGCCATGAGGGACGCAATGCAAATTATTGTTACTTTTTTTATTTTTAACTTAGTTTATGGGGTGTATATGAGGAATATTGCCTAGCAAAATTTGATCCGCATCCGCAATTTCATGGAAAGAGGATGGCGTAAACAAATTTGTAGAATAGTTTACGTCCCTCCCCCCAAACTACAGTCAGCGAAATTTAAGTTCAAGGTGAGCTTGACATATTAAATCGCGTGACCATATGTACTGGTGTAATACTTTTTCATCGATAAGAAAGGAAAATTAATTCGTGTTTACAACTTTAGGAAGAACGAAATACATTTTAGAAGTATTAAAAAATAAGCCAACAAAAAAAAGGTTATTGGACCATAAAGATTTTATTGCACAATTTTAACAAGTGTATAAGTATAAGCTATAAATAGTGATTAAATGATTTCAAATCATTATAGTTCACGAACTATAAGGGGTCAAACATGCTATGTAATGCTTTTTGCATAGGCCTACCATTGTTAAGAGTGTTAATCATAGCAGGAGGCCCAACTCACCTCAGCGAGGTTTGGGAGTAAAAGGAAAAAGAAAACACCTACGATATGACAGAAATGTGTGAAGTGCATTGGTATTTGAATGATTACTCGATATTTTCCGCGGTGAAGACATGGTGAAAAAACGGCCTTTTCAATGCAGTTTTTATACACATATTATTTAATATTTCAACAATGTTCAATAAATAGGAACTTCTATCAACTCATTATCTCCATTAATATTTACTCATAAATTATACACGTGCAATAGTGTTGGTGTATTTATTATTATTAGAACCACGTCTTACTACCCGTTCGGGCTATACACACTTACGCTAATGTGTGATGGTAGGGTGAGTGTGAGATGAAATGGAGGACCTACAGTTTAACGTGGGATCCGAACCACGGTGGAGGCCTGACATTCCACACATTCACAAGTTGTGATTAATACACGTCTTGTCAGAGGTGAAGGAAGGGTTTGGCAATCAGATAAATCTGTGCCGGGACCAAGGATTGAACCTCGGACCCCCAGCAAAATCTGACACCTTGCCCTTAGACCAACAGTTCACCAGTGTTGGTGTAAAGTTATGGTTTCTAGCCGACTGTATTTTAGAGTTTATTGGCATGTGATGCACACTCTTAATTTATGGGGCTGAAATTTAATATAACAAAATGAGGTCTACACAATTAAATATTATTATTATTATTATTAACAATGTTACGCAAAAAGCATAAAGTGGAAAATTTTACCCCTTTTAAAGTTTGAACTGTAATGATTTTAAATCAATGAATCACTAAATTTATAACTTATAACTATACTGTACACTTGTTAAAATTGTGCAATAAAAATATTATTTTTTAATGACCTTAACTGTACACCTTGGGTGTCTGTTTGTGTAGTTTAACCTCTTAAAGTCTCTAGTCCATGACCTACTATTCTCAACATACAACTTGCACAAAGCCGGAAAGTTTTTTCATTAATCTCCGAGGTGGCGGCTTGTAAAAGTGTACAGAGGGGGTAGAAAAGGGTGGGTTAAAAGTCAAGGGGGTAAGGGACATGACACACACGTATAAAAACACACTACACACATACATACACACATATATACACACATACACGTAAGATACATGCAAATTTCCTTTTCGCTCTCGACTTTCAATTTTTATTTTTCCCCCGACCTTATCTTGTTTATATTCTTTAACTTTTAGAAACAATAGAGTTTTTGTTTTGTTTTCAAATTTAAAGGTTAGAAGGTAAAACTTATTTCAAGAAAATGTTTGTGTTTTCATGCCGAATTTTCGTGTTTGCAACATAATCTTGAAGCATTGGTCATACTATTATTGAAGCCTGTTTTTTTTTAGTACCAATATCCTTTGGGCTGTTTATTTTTCTGTAATTTAATTAAATCGTATTGCTCTAAAGAAATCACACAAAATGATAGAGATTTTCAATTCTTTGTAGGCCTTTTTAATAAACATTTTAGTCTAGACTCGGTATAGCTAATACAATAAGCACTTTTAATATCAATATATTTTGAATTACCCATTCGGTGGCCGCATGGTCTAAGGTGCTACACTCACAGTAGACTAGACTGACAATGATGGGGAAATGTGGTTCGAATCTTGGCTGAGTATACTGAAGGTGACTTTTCTTAAATAGGTTTACACTCTCCTTCCATGCAAATGTGGGTACACTTCCTATAAACAAAACCTTCATCATCCGTAAAACTTTTATTGTAATTATTATATAAGCGTGTAACCCGAACGGGTAGTAAGACATAATGCTGAAAAAACTTATATAATGATATATTTCTAGTTTTTTATTTTTTAAAGTAAAAAAATCAATAAAATAAACGTACTAAACTTCAAGATCATCTAGACTAGGTTTCCGGTCTCAGGGAGTTTGGGATTCGAATACTAGCTAGGTTTACTAAGGGTGATGTTCCTAAAGGGTTTTCCAATTTCCCTTAATGGAAATGAGGGTACATTTTCTCTAAATTCTACTTTATACGTATTTACTCCATTGGTGTAGTTAAATGCGCACAACCCAAATGGGTAGTAAAAAACTGTGTCAAAATAAACATGGTTTGTTGTTTACATTCCAGTGTTGTACGGTAATTATTATTTATACTACTATAAAGCCACATGGCTGACTCACTTATTGACATTAATATTTACCCACTTTCAGATGAGCTAATAACTTGAAATTTGGCAAACTTATATCTTCCAGCCTGTAACCGACGGGAAAATTCCAAAAAGTTAAGAAATATTTTTAACCCCCCAAAAAAATGATGGAGCAATTTTAAAGTCAGTGTGGACCTTTCTTTGGAGGTCTCTTGTGGCTAAACGATATGACCTATCAAAAAATGGCTCTGGGATTACATTAGTTTACATCCACTTGTAAAGAAAACCACCGAGGGTCGGGGGCGTAGCTCCCAATGAGCAACGTGAGTTTTAAAAGACAGCTTATATTTTCATTTTTAATTTATCACCGCGTTTTACAAACTGTTCAAGTTCTACGCATATATGATAACTGCTCTAACGGAGTAGGTATGAGGAATGAAGGAACCATTTTAGAGGTAATTCATCCACATTTGCATGAAAGGAAAATTGGAAACCATTTAGGAAAATTACACCCTCAGTATTATTATTATTATTATTATTATTATTATTAGCACCACGTCTTGCTAACCGTTCGTGCTATACGCACGTATGCTAATCTGTGATGGTAGGGTGATTGTGAGATTATTGGAGGACCTACAGTTTAACATGGGATCCGAACCATGGTGGAGGCCCATCATTCCACACATTCACAAGTTGTGATTAATACACGTATTGTTGGAGGTGAAGGAAGGGTTTGGCAATCAGATAAATCTGTCCCGTGACCGAGGATTGAACTCCTGGCCCCCAGCACGGAAGCCTGACACCTTAACCCTAGACAGCCAGGTCACTCGCACATTCTCAGTAGACTCAACCGGAATTCAAACTCAGATCTCCCCGTCATAAGCACCAGAGTATATTCCTAGGATGACACCGCGAACCATTCGACCACTGAGATCACCGCATCCCACTACCTGTTCGGGCTATACCTCCCGTATCTACTAATTATGCTGCTAATGTGTTAAGGATTATAAAGTTTGAATTTAGAAGAAGTCTGCCAGAACTTGCGTGGAGGGAGACCAGAAAACAATTTAGGTAAAACATATCTTCACTACATCTGACCGGGATTTGAACTACAAACTACCTTTATCCTCAGTCCAGTCTATTGCGAGAGTTATGCCTTTGACCATGCGACAACTGAAGCGTATTTAATCTTTTTTGTTCGAATAACATTTTACATTAATTGAACAATAAATATGCATAAAATGAAGATAACTGTTTATTAAATAATCTACGCCCTCAGTGCAGATACTCAACACTATTTGCTTTAAACATAACATTGCTCTATAATGAATACAAAAATAATGCTTTTTAAATAAATAATCTTATATATTCCACAAACGAACCATAATATTTTACTTTGTCATTTATCTTTCAATAAGAAAGACATTAAATAAATAGTGTATTCAGATACCAAATAATAATTTACTCAGTGAACCTTTCTTCTATTATATTTCTGTCATCTAACCACTCAAAACATTACAGCAAGCGGCATTATTTATAAGGTTTAATGGCTAGCGGTGTCGGTTTGTTTGTACCAGGACTATGGAAGGAAAAGCGGGCACAAACCTATAATGGGCCATCACTTTAACGGGTCGCTGGTTATAGTGGTTACAGAACAGCAGACTCTATGAACTACAGTGTGGGCACCAAATGTATGTACACTGTACATTGATGAAAGAGCTTCGGTCCAATATCTTAGCGTAATTGATAATCGGTAGCGTGTTTGTCTAATGAGCTAAGGGTCCCGGGCTCTATTTCGAGCATGCAAAAAAAATTATCAGTGAAATGGGGATTTGCCTTTACACAAAGATGAGTTAAAGAAAGGGGGATGGATATTGTGTATATAAGTTAATTAATAAGTTGTGTGCTGATATAATTAATCTGTTCAAAAAGTGCAGGTTAATACCTTGAATAAATTTTAAAAAAAGGATCTTTTAGCCCTGTTACAACACACTAAAGATAAAAGTATGTGTATATAAGTTAATTAATAAGTTGTGTGCTGATATAATTAATCTGTTCAAAAAGTGCAGGTTAATACCTTGAATAAATTTAAAAAAAGGATCTTTTAGCCCTGTTACAACACACTAAAGATAAAAGGATGTTTATCTCACCATTCCAGCCCCAGTTGACCTCTCTCAGCAAGACCACTACTCCACCAACACACCATGGCACTGTAAATATTAGACTGGCTCAATGGGCCATGGTTCTCTCTTCGCCACGAAAACTGTGCGTTGCCCAAGAAAAGAAGACGAACGATATGCGCGAACTGGATGTGCTCCGTCGGCAGTGTTCGTAAACTAAAAGAACTATTATTTGGTGCGCGTTTAAAAACACGTGAAGTGTTTAAGCATGTTATAGAAAATTCTTCTCCCTCTCCACCTTCTTTGGTTCCCCCGCCTCTAGAACACGACTTAGTCGTTGGATATATAATAGCAGGGTTCTGTAATGCCGCTACACTTTGCACTACGATCACAAGGTGAGTGACTTTGTCATAGGATGGTTAACGTCTGATTATTCAAAATCCCCTTAGGCTATAATGTTGCATCTTTTCTAAATTATCATTATGGATTCTTAACATTTAATCAATTATTAACTCTACATGGTATCAGTAAACTTGCTATTTAGGTCATAGATAAGTTTGATATCTTTGGACGGTTTGACCAAACCGTGTGTAGGTCTTTATCGTGTGATCATTTTGAAGAACGTTTGTTTCTCGTAATATTTAACATAAAATCTATTTTAAACGCCTTACGGATGGATTTATATGTTTGAGTACCTCCATCTTGAGTTTTTTATAAATCTGATAGCGTCGTAATTTAGTTCTGTCAATTTGAGAGATTATGATGATAATTTATTATTTATTTGAAGATAGTTTATTATTGTTAAATATATTGGAATTTTATGCTATGTTAGTTAAATGTGGGGCCGCGAGTCGGCATGTTTATACTCTTATATGGACTTCAATATTTACCTTTGTTGTTTATTTCAATTATGTCCAATTATGGTTGGGGGATATCTGCTAATAGGGACCTCATTGTTTATTGTTCTGACTATTTGAGAATCACCAGTAATGGCAACTTGATATCTATTTCGTATTTATCTGATTTATTATTAGTAGCTGGATCTTTGTTTTGACTATCAATTATTATTATTATTACGGGGTTTTTATGAAGATCAATTTAACTGTAGATTGTATCATATATTTTAAGTCGCCATTTAAGTGCGTGGGAAGGCGTCCCACATATTTCTGATAAAATTGTTCTTTTCAAATTGTTGTTAAGGATTTTAGCGCATAACGCTTTATATATCTCACTTTCTCATAGAGCTTTATTTGTTTATTACCTAAATAAAAATAAAACTCTCTTGTGACCAACCCAACTGTTATTTATAAGTGATGATAAAGGGGAGAGGGGAGCTACAATCTTTGGTAAATTGGTTATATGTTTTAATACTGGTACAATATGTCAAAATTGCAGCCCAATCATTTATTGTGTTCCAACCGTGGACCAACATAATTATAGTGCAACATTTGGAAATTGGCCATATTGGGCACATTTGTACACTTTTTTCGTCAAGGATTATCTCCCAAAATCTAATGAATGTGTGCGCCATGAATGTGCAATGTTTGGGAAAAACTTATTTATTTTAACATTTAAAATGTACAAAATAATCCCCGAATGGTTTTGATTTTCAGACACATAATATTTAAATGCCGACATTCACATCATTGCTTTAAATAAAAGGTTTTCAATATCTTTTTAAATAAAAGGCATTTCTTATTGTTGTATTATAGGGGCCTACTATTTTATTTTCTATAGCGATAAAGGAGTAAACCTTCTTCGGTGGCTCCGTGGTTTAAAGAGCTTCTCTTGTGTTCGACTCTGGTCGGGTGCATATAGGGTGGTCTTCCATAAATGGTTTACCACACTCAATCCACTCAAATGCAGTTACAATTCATCTAAATGGAACCTTACTAAAACCCTAACACAATAATGTAGTTAGTAAATAAGCGTATAACCCAAACGGATAGAAATGACGCAATTCTAAAAAAACAAGTGAAAAATCTAACAATCAATTAGTCCACGTGTCAATTTGATTGATGAGTATCAAACACACAATCCCCTATTGTGATTTGTAACCGATCTGTGTACACAATATTTATGTCTTCCTTAGTCCATAGTCCACAAAATAAAGTTTCCACGGTATTTATTATATTTTTAAAATAGGTAAATCGTGCTTGAATTCCTACCTTTATAAAATCACCCTACGGATGTTTTCATAAAAAGATAAACCTATACTTCCAACCAACTAGATGCATTTTTTTTTCTCTTGGCTGAGGACGATTTTATTTAGAAAAATTGTATTGCACAAAGAATCAAACTTCCTCATTGGACAACATGATAACATGTTAAAGGCCTAAGAGGATAATATAGAAATACTTTGCGGTTAAGGATTTAAGAAATCTGAAGATAATAAAAACGTAACAATCTGCCTAAATATTATTGTATCTAATAATAATTTAAGTATGTGATATGTTACGCCCCATTTGACTAAAGGTGTCTTACTCCATGACGTTATTCCAGACGTATCTTGTTGATTCAAACTGGCTTGGCGTAAATTTGTGTATTTTGTCAAATATAAATATAATATAAATATAAATTTTCTAGATGTTGTTTCAAGCTTCAATTTAAATATTAACAATACAAATAATTATAATTGTAAAAATTAACTACACTCTTTTCATCCTCCCAGTAAAGTTATTTGAATAAAAAAAATTTGCGTATTGCGTTACTCTTTAAACTTAAAAAAAAAAAAAAAGTATACTAATTTTTTCTTAGTTCAAGCTAAATCAATTTTTATTCCTTGCTCATAGAATAACGCTGCTGCCACCTATGTGTGGATCTGAAGCCTACAACCAAGCAAGCCTACTCTGCCATCTCTGAGACAAAATAAGAACTAAATCAACACACCTGAGAATAATCGAATGACAGTATCGACTGTGTGGTATCAACAGAAAAGTATTAATAATATATTAATTTTTTGAAATATAAATAAAAATATTGTTTAAATTCCGTAAAACATTGAAACACACACACAAACCAAAATTTCAGTTTTTGAAAGTTTTCTATGATAGTAATTTATTATCGACGTGTTTTATTTATGTCTATTGATATTTAAACCTTCCAAACCGTTCCTTCACCTCTGACAAGACGTCTTGTGAAGGTGGGGAATGCCAGGCCTCCACCGTGGTTCGGATTCCACGTTAAATTGTAGGTCCTCCATTTCATCTCACAATCACCCTACCATTACACATTAGCGTAAGTGCGTATAACCCGAACGGTCAGTAAGATGCGGTGCTAATAATAATAATAATAATAATAATATTTAAACCAACCGCTTTTTTTAAAATGAATAGAAAAAGTAGTGTTAAAATTCTACACTAATAGGATGATGATTAGAAAGTCAAAATTTAGAGATTTTTTTTTATAAAACATTGAGAGGAATAATTAAAAACACCCACGTACAATCAATCTTTATTCGAACTATGACCTCAAGGCTAGAATATTGTTAAGGAAGGCGGTTCTTTTTACTAAAATGGTTTTACACTCTCTCTCTCTTCCCACGCAAATGTAGTACACTTCCTATAAATATAACCTTCTTAATCCCCAGAAATATTAGCGTAATTAGTACATAAGCGTGCGAACCGAACAGGTAGTAAGACGCGGTGCTAATATATATACTCCCATTCATTATTAAAAGAGAACCTGGATATTTTCTTCCTAATGATGCTTCGTAGAAAGAAACTATTGTGATTGTAAAAAAAAAGTAACTAAAGATTTTGATGGATATCGACGTTTGATAACCATAAAATTGGTTTTCGCAAAGTTGTGTGGATGTATCTTAGCCTAGAACTAGAGGAAACACCATTTTACCGAGAGGTGATAAGGATCAAACTTGCCTTTCACAAGGCTCCCCAGAGCTGAGGAATTTTTGGGGGTTCTGAGTAAAAGAGCTGATTTACCCCAAAAATTACACAATTATGTGTTTTGTTGTGTTTTTAATTGTGAACTTTGAGGCCAACAGTTTTCTTGTTAGTATGTTAGCCTTACTGTTCTTTTCTCCTTTAAATGTTTGACGACAATAGTAAATTACATTAGAATTATTCATGGATAGTAATATTATATTTTCTTTAATCCAACCATCCAAGCTTTTGATTATCCAAACCACTTCTGTCACGATTCAATTAGGATAATAGGCGTTCTGATGTAGTTTGCATCTTAGCCACAAATTGAGGCTATCTGCAACCAATATTGAACCACTTATGACACATGAAAAAAGCGGGAGAGGGATAAAATAATAATAATAATAATAATAGTTAGAGTACGGGTAGTAAGACGTGGTGCTAATAGATTAGGGATTGGTAGGGTTGAATATAGGAGAAGTGAGCCCTCATTTGCGTGTAGTGTGAGTGGAAAACCAATAAGGGAAAACCACCCTCAATTCACCCAACCGAAATTCGAACCCCAATCTCCCCATCCTCGGCAGCCTAGATCAACACGAAACTAGCGCGTTAGCTAACTACTCCACTGAGGTGGTTGAGATGAAACCTACCCGCCTCGGTGGCGTAGTTGGCTAACGCACTTGTGTTGAGATCGACTGCTGAGGACAGGGAGATCGAGGTTCGAATCTCGGTCGGGTGAACTGGGGGTGGTTTTTACTAAATGGTTTTCCACTCTCCCTCCACGCAAATGCGGGTTCACTTCCTCTAATTAAACCTTCCCAATTCCTAATCCATTAGCGTAGTTAGTACTTAAAGCGTATAACCCGAACGGGTAGTAAGACACGGTGCTAAATATTAAATGTATGCACCTGACGGGTATTTGGATTCTAACCTCAAACACTGAGGCAGATATGGTAACGGTGAGCCCTCCGTTGGTTGGATTTATTTTGAATTGTGTGTAACGTATCTATCCCAAACATGTATTTTAGAGCCAGTTTAGCAATAGAAAATTAATCTTAAGCTGGTTTGAAGTGTTAGAGATGCTAGGATGCTACAAGGCATATTAAGTTATAAATTAAGTTTAAGAACATATTCTTGTGCCATACATTTATTTTAGGAACATATTCTTGTGCCATAACTTAGTTTAGGAACATATTCTTGTGCCATACCTTAGCTTAGGGACATATTATTGTGCCATACCTTAGCTTAGGGACATATTCTTGTGCCATACCTTAGCTTAGGGACATATTCTTGTGCCACGCCTTATTTAGGGACATATTCTTGTGCCACGCCTTATTTAGGGACATATTCTTGTGCCATACCTTAGCTTAGGGACATATTCTTGTGCTATACCTTGGATTAGGAACACATTCTTGTGGAATATATTGAATGAGGTAAATAAGCTCCTAATAAAAAAAGTCAGATGCTTGAGCATGTAGTGATAGGAGTTTGTGAAGAAGGGTGAAAAATATATATTCTATGTTTTGAAAGAATTTCAAAATAAGATAAATGAGTAGAACATAATTTAAGTATAAGGCTACTTAAAAATACATGTTTATATTTTATTGTAAATCTAGCTATAAATTTAAGAATTAATTTTAAATCTACAAATATTCTTCCCTTACATTCAGTAGGAAAAAATTATGGCTGCCGATTTGTTTATACAAATTACCAAAATTTGTTTAGTTTAATTTGTTTGGTATAGTTATACAAGTCAAAGTTGGTAACATTTCCTTTTTCTTAGTAATCAGAATATAATTAATTAATAACAATAAATTTTAAATAAATAGAAACATCATTTGAAAGTACAAGTAGTGAGATTTTAAAGAAAATTTTAAGTTTTCTTCTTGAGCTAATTAACGCTAATTATCATAAATAATGATATCTTGTTATCTAAGGTGCCTAAAAATATATTAGCACACATGTTTCTACTTAACAATAACACTTTTTTAAGAACATGATTGCTAGCATAGTCACTCAAAAATATGTTTTATTTTCTACAACAATACTACTCATATATTATATATAACTGCTTAAGAGATTATTTTATTCTCTATATATAGATGCAATAAAATTTACAAATTAGACTATGTAGTTTTATTAAAAATTGTATAAAAATATATTTTTTCACGTGTTTATTAAGTATCATTTATAGTTTTATATAAATAAATGAATATTACAAATTGTTATTTGTTAAAAAATTGTAGCACCGAATAATAATTAGCTATGCAATAATTTGTGAATTTAATTACAATGTGTGGTGTAATATTGACCAAACAAATCTATGTTTAATAAGTGTTTTAGTAATATTTCACATACATTTTTATAATCTAAAAAATATGTACTTTTTACTTTTCTTACTTACAATCCTCATAGCTAATTATTAATTAGCTTTCTGTCTATTATCATAAATATATTAGGTTTTTTAATTTCATTTTAGATTTGTATCTGTTTGTTAATAAGTAGCAAATAACTTTAATCTCTTAGGTACATTTAAATATTTTGATCATTATTTATGTAATTTCTATGAATTAATTTTATCTCTATAGATATATACTTATCTATAATATATGATAAAAAAATAAAATTGTATCATATTATCCAAAATTGTTTCAACCCTAATATAAACTAACATTCTTACTAGGTATGTACAAATTTTTAAAAGTCCAACATTCGCACACTAAACTTAATTAAATAAAAATTATATAATAGCTAAAAAATAGATATGGAAAAATAAAAAATAAATAGTTTCACATTTTAATCCAAACAAATCTCAATTCCACCCCCCCTTTTCCCTTTTTTCCTACCCCCTTTCTACCTCCTTCCACACCCTATTTCCCCACCCGCCCGCCAATAAAAACGGGAAATATTGAATCGAGTTTCAAACATTGACTTGAGTCCCACCCCCCTTTCTGGGTTGTCGAAGTTGAGTCCTTGGTAGGTTTTTGGCAGGAACTTGAAGGAGACAGATTTATTTAAATATTCAAATCTGCATATATCTCCATTTTTTATATATCAGCATCTGTTCCCCAAAACATTTATCCCCCTCCCCCGGTCTTCTTACACTATTTCGCAGATTTGCTTCAAATTGTTTAAGGTTAGGTTAGGTTAGGTTAAGTTTGGCTATGCATTGTGCTGTGGACCGAATTCAAACAACTGTTCAAAACAACCCGGACTCAATTCAAATAACTTAAAGTGTAAACAAGTCGCTTGAGACTCAATTCAAATGTCACCCATAAAACCATTCAAGTCCATCTTTCAGAAGAATCTTCCCCCCTCCCCCTCTTGCCATAACCGCACGTAATCTCCTCCAGCAGACTATACAGTTATTATCTTCTCACTCTGTCGATCATCAATCTTAATCTTCTTTTCATTGGGTGAGTTACTCTCGTACGAGGGATCCTCGGTCAGTTTCCTCCTCTCTGGACTCGAGGCTCGTGACATAATCTGTAAGAAACGGAGGAAACACACAATCAACTCGATGGGGAGAGAGATACAAAGATAGGGGGCCCCATTACGAGTCTTATCAAGTGGTCGTTACCATCGCCCACAAGTGTATTCTGATGTTCTCCTTAGGTATAAAACACAAGAACAAATATAAATCTTGTGCAAAGACTCGCCGTGATTTTAACAGCGGCTACAGTAGGTGACCTGGCGGTCTAGGGGTAAGGTTTCAGACTTCTATGCTGGCGGCCGGGGTTCAATCCTCGGTCCCGGTACAGATTTATCTGATTACCAGACCCTTCCTTCACCTCTGACGAGACGTGTATTAATCACAACTTGTGAATGTGGGGAATGCCAGGCCTCCACCGTGGTTCGGATTCCACAACCCTACCATTACACAATAGCGTAAGTGCGTATAACCCGAATGGGTAGTAAGACGCGGTGCTAATAATAATAATAATAATAATAATAACAGCGGCTACACATATTAAAACTTTATATACAGGATGGACCATAACATATGGAACCACTTAAGCGGTAGACAGGAGATATAAAAACAATGAGAAAAAGTTGATAACATGTGTCCCATTTGACCTGGTTAACTAGTTACAGCCAAGTTATTGCACTAAACTGTTTTTATATCATAATTATTATCTATAGAACTGTTGATTAGATTTTTTTTTTCTATAAGCTATTACAAACACCTGGTATTTTTGAAAAGTGTGGAATTCTATGACACGACGACTGCAGGATTGCTTTCAGTCCTAAGGTGGATATTTTGAGGACTTCCTATAGTGTTAAGCAACTCCACATTACTATAGTGCAAACAATATTATAACTAGGAAATAAGTTCAAATGAGGCACATGTTTATATTAACGTTTTTCATAGCTTTTGTATATCGTGTCTACGGAACAAGTGACTCCCAAGTGTTAAAGTACACCCTGTATATATATATGTGTGTTATTATTATTAGAACCGTGTCTTACTACCTGTTCGGGTTATACGCACTTACGCTAAAGTGTAATGGTAGGGTGATTGTGAGATGAAATGGAGGACCTACAGTTTAACGTGGGATCCGAACCACGGTGGAGGACTGGCGTTCCTCCACATTCACAAGTTGTGATTAATACACGCCTCGTCAGAGGTGAAGGAAGGGTTTGGCAATCAGATAAATCTGTGCCGGGACC
>CABFVZ010000037.1:832623-851126 GCA_902151445.1 Timema monikensis
TGCCAGGCCTCCACCGTGGTTCGGATCCCACGTTAAACTGTAGGTCCTCCATTTCATCTCACAATCACCCTACCATTACACATTAACGTAAGTGCGTATAACCCGAACGGGTAGTAAGACGCGGTGATAATATTGATAAGGTTAAATTTAGATGAAGTGTACCTGCATAAAGAGGGGCGAGAGAGTGGAAAACTATTTAAGAAAATACACCCGAACGGGATTTTAACCAAAATTGGATGATTTTAGCCAAATGGTTGGGGAAATCTTAAGATTAAGATTTTGTTAATGAGCTTATCTCCAAAATGGTACTTGGGGGGTGGGAAGGAGCATACAATTAATCAAAATATGTGTTGTCTACTACTATTGCCCTGGGAATTTATGATGCAGTTTTAACGGTCTTTATGAGAAAGCCTGACCTCTGGAATATTATATTGTAAGTTTTATTTGATATTATAACTTTTGTATTTTAAATATCTTCAGGGCTATAAATTAAAGATTTACCTACCCACATCGGTGGCCGTATGATCTAAGGCGCTAATCTGGCAGTAGACTAGACTACCAAGGAAGGGGAGACCAACGTTCAAATCTCAGTCGAGTGTACTTAAAGTGTTTTTTTTTTCTAAAATAGTTTTCCACTTTTCCCTCATCGTAAATACTGATACAAATCCTATAAATATAACCTTCCTAATCCTTAAAACCATTAGTGTAATAAGTATATAAGCTTGTAACCCGAAAGGATAGTAAGACGCGGTGCTAAATAAAAATATGTTATTACAAGTAATCGTCTGAATATTTTTTTTTGGGGGGTGACCTGGTGGTCTAGGGGTAAGGTGTCAGACTTCTGTGCTGGCGGCCGGGGTTCAATCCTCGGTCCCGGCACAGATTTATCTGATTACTAAACCCTTCCTTCACCTCTGACAAGACATCTTGTGAATGTGGGGAATGCCAGGCCTCCACCGTGGTTCGGATTCCACGTTAAACTGTAGGTCCTTCATTTCATCTCACAATCACCCTACCATTACACATTAGCGTAAGTGCGTATAACCCGAATGGGTGGTAGGACGCGGTGCTAATAATATTAATAATAATAATAATAATAATGATAATAATAATATTTTTATTTTTATTTTTGTTTAAAGAAATCATTGCTCAGCTGACACACAGCCAAGGGCAAGTAGTAATGGACATCTAATTTAAATCGGTACGGCAGCACAGGAACTGTGAGTCAAAGACTCATTGTGCTAATAATACACGCACGACAGATGGGGCCTGCTATGGGAGGGCTCTAAAAGCCGTGACCTTGGGTCAAGTTCAGATGGGAGATAATATTATTAGAATTTTCCTGTCTCTTGGGAGATAGAAAGAGTTTACGAAACAGATATGTTGGCGGAGAGGAAAATTTCCATGTGAATAACCTCAGAAATGGTAGAGCAATATATGTTTTGAGTTTATTGAGTTGTGTTGTATTTTATTAGCAAAAATAAAATAAAAAATACAATATTTATAATAAAACTAGTAATTTACTACTACCTCTTGACTTGAGAAATTGTCATTTCTAATCCGTAAATTTTCAAAAGTCAAATTGTAGTTCTCTTAGAGGCCTAAAACAATTAATTCCAATTTATTTTGTAAAGGTCAGAAAACTACCATTGTATAAAGGCAGTTGAAACATTTTTTATATATTTTTAAGCATGGCATTCTACTACCCATTCGTTCTGTATGACTATATAATATTTACATTAATGGGTTAGGATGATTAAGGTTGAATTTTGAGGAATTAAATTCGCATTTGTGTTGTTAATCTAAAAATAACCAGCAATTTTCTAACAAAAACTTGAATGTTTACGAATTTGTCAGAATAAAAAGAATTGTAGCATATAGGCCTATGCCTTTCTTTATTATATGTAACTATTCTCTTTGATATGGATTTACTGCAGGTCTATCAACAATGTTGAAGTTCTCTTGTTGATTTGTGTTAAATATGAATTGTATATACTTCCATAAGAATATATTTTTAGCACTAATTTTTTTCTTTCGTTTAACAGATTGATAGATTACGTAACGGGCTGCAATTTACCTAGGGCTCATCTTTAGGGTGGTTTTCACTAAATTATTTTCCACGATCTCTCTACGCAAATACGGGTACACTTGATATAAATCCAACCTTCCAATTATCAGACAGATTAGTGTAATTATTCTAGATGCGTAAATCCCTAACGGATAATAAAACATTGTTGCAGTTTCACCGACAGCTGTACAGCCTAGGAAGCAGTGAAGAGGCGTACTAGGGAAATAAGGAGCTAGGTATATTTTCCAGTTGCTTTCTTCGTTGAGCCAGAAGGTACTACTTAATATAGCACATCAGTCAGGAAAAACCCACATAAACGCATCCACTAACCGACCGTACAAGCGACACCTTCACTCCATTCATCGCAGGAACTGGCTGTATATTGAGTGTTATTATTACTAGTATCGTTCGTACACCAACTGGCCCTAAAAGCGACAATACCGGAAGATGTAATGAATGCATTTCTAAACCCTTTTTATAATGTATTTATTATGAATCACAAATAATATGTGACGTCAAACAGAAGACAGTCGATCAATAAGTATTACGTCTATTTTCAATGCAGGTGTTACCACTGTTTTCAACAAGATTATATAATATATGAACCTTCTGTAAAAGGTATTTTGTTATTCTTTGATTAACTCATCCAAGGTGAAACGATTCATGGCTTTGATATGTTTATCTTTAAAATGTATTTATTTTATTCTTCACCTGAATAATATTCATCAGATATACCATAAACTATGTGGTGGAAAGACTTCTAATCTACACTCAGTTATGGAACACACATTTAAGAAATATATAAATAGATGCAATTATTTCGAGAAGGTTAGGGAAAGAGTTTAGCTTTTGGGAAAGAAATAGTGCACAAACAACAATAATATATAGTCAGTCCAATATTTATTGATACTTATTTAATAGGATTAAAACCCATTAGTCTACTCTCTATACATACTTTGTATGAATATTAAAGGTATGAATAGTGTGCCTGTATGAATATTAAAGGTGTGAATAGTGTGCCTGTATGAATATTAAAGGTGTGAATAGTGTGCCTGTATGAATATTAAAGGTGTGAATAGTGTGCCTGCATGAATATTATAGGTTTGAATAGTGTGTCTGCATGAATATTATAGGTATGAATAGTGTGTCTGCATGAATATTATAGGTATGAATAGTGTGTCTGCATGAATAGTGTGACCGCATGAATATTGAAGGTATGAATAGTGTGTCTGCATGAATATTCCTAGTCCTAATCATTCAAGTTCGACTGCCAATAGGAAGGAAACTGGTTCCAAGCGTTATGTTCGAGGTGGAGAGAGTGTGCATTGCTATTGCATAAGTTGGTTCGAGACTTTTGCTAGAACTTTAGTCAGATAAAAAAGGTTTCGAACAGCGTTTGGCAGTAGATATGATAAACATAACCTTAGCGTAGGAAAGACAGGACTATGAACTAATAGTTACACAATGTTTAGTGTACACTCCATCCTTTCTGAACGGTAGCAAGATTGCCTTACAAGTTCCCACCATGGTTTAGCTTATAATATAGAGTCATAGAGTATTCCATCAAGGAGAGACTGTGAATTTTCAGGGTAAAATTAGTGCGCATATTACTGTAAATTGTAATAAGTAAATATTAAATAGGACTTTATAGTTTACATCCGTTACTGTTTACAGCCTGTGGTCAGTTTTTCTATTCAAGCCATATAATTCCCACTACCGGCTGGCTAGGCCAGTCATAGCTTCATATACAGTAGCCTCATGGCTTCTTTGGTGCTGACTGACAGCTAAAAGCTTTGAAAAGTTACCAGACCAAATTATGTATCCCTACGCCGAACCAAATGATCTGCAAAAACATGTGTTTAGCAGCTGTCACTTCTGACAGTCATAATTTAGGTATATACCTAAATGTTGACTGTCAGAAGTCAGTTGCTAGCTGTCAGTCAGCACCAAAGAAGCCATGGGGGCTACTTACTGTACCTTATAATCTAACTTGAAGACTAAGACAGGCACAACATCCAGACCCCCCGGCCGTAAATTTATCAATGTGAAAGGGTAAACCAACATTTACACCAATTATACATTTTTCGCCCAAACCGGGACTTGAACCCGGCACCCTTAGCTCAGTAGACAGACACGCTACCGACTGAGCTAAGATGTAGGATAGCACTATATAGTCCAATTTATATTGTTAGGCCCGTATTTGACCTCTATGTAATCTACTAGATCTACTTTCTTGTATTAATACGACGGGTCATGTTATATGCGGCTGTCACTTGCTTATAGATTATGTAAAAATCTATTATTGTACACTAATAAGATAGTAAAATTTTATTGATCTAGGTTACAAAAATTATGTTTTTATTTTATAAACGTCAATTCATCTGAAAATTGGATTATGGCTTTAAATTGAACTCACCTCATTT
The DNA here is from genome assembly GCA_902151445.1 of Timema monikensis. Classification (NCBI taxonomy): domain Eukaryota; kingdom Metazoa; phylum Arthropoda; class Insecta; order Phasmatodea; family Timematidae; genus Timema; species Timema monikensis. The sequence continues at coordinate 837,115 of CABFVZ010000037.1, forward strand.
GCGTGGAGGGAGAGAGAGAGATAGAGGGAGAGGGAGAGGGAGAGAACATTTTTAGGAGAAATCAGTATCCGGGCTTCGAACCTTGACCTCCTCTTCATTTGCAAGCCAGAGTAGGCCAGCCTGACCTTTTGTTCATGCGCCAATCTGTGCGGGCTGCACAACTAATTACGTCACCTTAGCACTACGTTAATAGCTGGACCTACGCGTCTTGGTGATCACGTGGTCTCTCACGCTACTATCGTGTTGAACTAGACTTCCGAAGTTATCGGGGTTCGATCCCAGTTGGGTGTACTGAGGGTGATTTTCACTAAATGGTTTTAGACTCTCATTCCACGCAAGTGCAGATGCACTTCATCTCAATTAAACCTTCCTAATCCTTATACCATTAGTGTAACTAGTACACATGCGTATAATCCAAAAGGGTAGTGAGACGTGATTCTAAAAAAAACTTAAAGAAAAATAGCTGGGTCTATAAATTATTGTTAAAGCTCCAAGAAGACATTAAAGGAAATACTTGTCTGATTACCAAACCCTTCCTGCACCACTGACAAGACATCTTGTGAATGTGTGGAATGCCAGGCCTCCACCGTGGTTCGGATTCCACGTTAAACTGTAGGTCCTCTATTTCATCTACATTAGCGTAAGTGCGTATAACCCGAACGGGTAGTAAGACGCGGTGCTAATAATAATAATAATAATAATAATAATAATAATAAATACTTGTTGCTGCCCATTCATGACAGTTTTGATATTAAGAACGCATCCTACAGTCAATTAATTGGAATATTAGATATTTTTTTTTAATGTTACATTTGGAGCATCGTTATGTATGGAGCAGAAACTTGGACTCTAAAGAAAGATGGAAAAGAAAACTTAAAGAGCTTTAAAATATGGCGTTTGAGAAGACTTGAGAAGATCAGATGGACATACAGGGTGACAAATGAATAAGTCCTAAGAAAAATGGGTGAGAAGAGAGCCATTTTGGACGTGATTCTTCGGTGCAAAGCAAATTGGAGAGAACACATCCTTAGTAGGAACTGTCTTCTGTACGACGTCATAGCAGGAAAGTTTGAAGGAAAGAGGATCTTATGAAGAAGGAGGTTTTAAATATTGGATTTTTTTAAGAAAAGGAGAAAGTTCTGGGAGCTGAAGGAGGGGGCAAAGGACAGGGCGCATTGGTGGTCTAAGCTCACTGAGAAAAGGAATGGACCTGTCGTAAGAAAGAACACCTAATGATAATAAAAATAATTAGATATAACATCACTCTCAAACCAGAGGCTTTTTTTTATTTCAGGGGCGCACAAAGTTTTAGTCTTAAGAGACCTTTAAAAAAACACCAAACAAAAATATGCTGAAGCTTTCATAAATATATTATGAATATTCAATAACATCAGTTAAATTTTACAATTATAAAAGTAAAACTTCATATGCTTTGGTTGCGCCTTTGGCAAACTGTCTTTATTCAGTTTTTTTTAACACTGCATCTTACTACCCATCCAGGTTATACGTTTATGTACTAATTACTCTAATGGATTAGATATGAGGAAAGTTGAATTTAGGGTAAATGTACCCATATTTGCGTGGAGAGATAGTGAGAAATCATTTTAAAAAACTACCCCCAGTACACCCAACCAGGATCAAACCACGATATCCCCATCATAGGCAGTCCAGTCTATTACGAGAATAGTGCCTTAGACCATGCAGCCACCGAAGAGGGTTTTATTCATATTTGAAAAATTATCAATCATAATTACTGATGCTATTTTTAAATGGGAAAAAACCAATAAATAATATTCTGAAATTGCCTCATGGAATCTGACACAACTATGGCAGAGCTCAAGGACTACACAAAAAGGGCTTCGCGAGACAGTTTGAAAAACGCTAGTCTGTGTTATTTATCTGACAAGAGCCAAATTGGGATAAGTTTAATATATTTTTTATCGTAAAATATATCATATATGGGCCTATATATTTTCAAGTTTATTGTATATTTTAAAATATGATCTCAATTCCTCTCTTATTTAAAGTAGTACGTCTGGTTTTAGCTGTATTATTTAACTAGGATAGGTACTATCCCTGGGGCACAGACAAATAATATACCCAGACATTCAACCTCCAGTTTAAAATGGTTGCGCTCCTTTTGGGCAGCTTGAGTCCTTCACCGCTAGGATCGCTGTGGTTACTCCTATCATCACCCAGCAGTGACACTAGCGAAGCCCAGTGTTGAAAGACTCAAGCTGTCAAAAGGAGCGCGGTGAAACCCACGTAAAGTTGAAAGACTTGTTTCTTATTTGTCTGTGCCCTTGGCCTATATGTTCTCTCCGTTCGACACTTGTAAAGATAATAAAATAATCTCATATTCAAATGCTTTTTCAAATGTATAAGTGGAAAATAATGTTTGCAAGCCACCCACTTCGGTGGCTACATGGTATCTGGCGCTTCTCTCAAGTAGACTAGACTACCAGTGACCAGGGATATCAAGGCTCAATCCCAGTCGGGTGCACCAAGAATATTTTTTTCCTATATGGTTTTCTACTTCCCCGCAAATGCGGATACACTTACTATAAATATAACCTTTATAACCCCTAAAAGCATTAGAGTAATTAGTACATAGCCTAACGGGTAGTAAGACGTGGTACTAAAAATCATCATCATCATCATCATCATCATGAACAGCTTCCAACCAATGGCTGGGTCTGTTTGAAACAAAATCCTCTGCACTTCCTCCTTGAACCAGTCCTCTCCTTTCTCCTCTACACCCCTCCTTACTCCCATCTGTCCCTTGGTCCTCCTCTTAGCTTCCTACCCCCACTCCATATCTAGGATCCTCCTAGGCATCTTTAAAAAAAACCATACTATTCTAAAAAGGACAACATATTTTTCTTCTCCCAAATTATCCTGAAGGGCACCTTCGTCTGATAAATAAAGGCTGTACGAGATATAGAACATACTTCCTGGACAACATCCTTGTTTTCGTCAAACATTAGAGTGTTGATCCGAAGGGATGTTTGAGGTAATATATATTATTATTATTATTATTATTAGCACCGCGTCTTACTACCCGTTCGGGTTATACGCACTTACGCTAATGTGTAATGGGTAGGGTGATTGTGAGATGAAATGAAGGACCTACAGTTTAACGTGGAATCCGAACCACGGTGGTGGCCTGGCATTCCACACATTCACAAGATATCTTGTCAGAGGTGTAGGAAGGGTTTGGAAATCAGATAAATCTGTGCCGGGACCGAGGATCGAACCCCGGCCGCCAGCATAGAAGTCTGACACCTTACCCCTAGACCATAATATATATAGAACGCAGGCTTGAAAAACACGCAACTTAGGTAATATTGGGGGGAAAAAAATTAACCCCCGAAAAAAACTCGAAATGGTGGGGTAACTTTAAAATGGGTCAGGACCTTTCTTTGGCGGTCTCTTGTGGCTAGACGGTAAGGCCTACCCAAAAAAATGGTTCTGGAATTACATTAGTTTACATCCACTTGCAAATAAAACTCACCGGGAGTCAAGGGGTGGAGCCCCCAAAGAGCAAAGCGAGTTGTAATATAAACCACGTGGCCGACAGCGATTGATAATTTTAATAACAACTTGTGAATGTGTGGAATGCCAGGCCTCCACTGTTGTTCGGATCCCACGTTAAACTGTAGGTCCTCCATTTCATCTCACAATCACCCTACCATTACACATTAGCGTAAGTGAGTAAAACCCGAACGGGTAGTAAAGACTCGGTGCTAATAATAATAATAATTAATATTATTGAATGAAACACGAATGAGATTCGTCATTCTAGTAAAGAGTTCTTGACCGAATTTACAACAATGTTTAAATCTCACCCACCATTGTTGAAAGTGAAATACGTATAAGGAGTATGTGAATATAGTCTTTCTTTTCTTAAGCACCGCGTCTTACTTCCCGTCCGGGCTATGTGCTTAAGTACTAATTTCACTCGTGGTTTAAATTGTTAGGAAGGTTATATTCAGTGGATGTTTACCCGCATTTGCGTGGAAGGACAGTGGGAAACAGTTTTGGAAAAATCTTTAGTATACCCGACCGAGATTCGAACATTGATCTCTCCGTCATCGGCAGTCTAGTCCAACACGAGAGTAACGCGTTAGACCATGTGGCCACCGAAGCAGGTAATTTACAAATTAAAATAATTCTAGAGCTGACATAACAGTAGATCCTCTGACCATCAATTAAATTTAATTAATGGTACATTTTTCGATCATACACTGGGATTGGATCCGGGACCTTTACTCAGTAGGCGTAAATGTTAGCGACTAAGCTATGGAGTCTATAATGTCTTAAACCCCTCCGTCCATCGTTACAGATATGCAGAGCAAAACACCATTTATCTTTAAAAAATCTTAAAATAAAATAATATCTATAGTTCAATTTTAATTTGAAAATCCTAATCTGACAGTTATAACTGCTTTCACATATTCATCGGCTATGTCATGTCATGTGATCTGCAAGTGTCTCATTTGATTGATTTTATAAATACATACAAAATAACACCGATAAAATAATAAAGTTTTAATAAATTTAAGCTCCAAATAAATATGTTTGTATTTTCTATAAGTTTATTCCTATGAAATATTGAACTGTACATTCGTGTCTCAATAAATATATATCCCCCCTCCTCCCCAGTTTTATTTAAAAAGTTACCCGCCTCGATGGCGTAGTTGGCTAACGCGATAGTCGTGTTGAGCTTGACTGTCGAGGACGGGGAGATCGAGGTTCGATTCTCGGTCGGGTGAACTGAGGGTGTTTTTTCCTAAATGGTTTTCCATTCTCCCTCCACGTAAATGCGGGTTCACTTCCTCTAATTCAACCTTCCCAATTCCTAATATATTAACGTAACTAGTAATTAAAGCGAATAACCCGAACAGGTAGTAAGATGCGGTGCTAAATAATCTATACTTATAAAATAACATGTCCTGACTGACTGACTGACTGATTCATCATCACCGAGCGCAAACTATCAAGGCTACAAGCATGAAATTCGGACTGTATATTCATTTTGTTATGTAGGCACCCACTAAGAAAGGATTTTAGAAAATTCCACCCCAAAGGGGTCAAAATAGGGGATGATAATATGTATGATAATATGTATGAAAGTCCGTCATTTTGAAAGTTACATAAACAAAATTTTGTATTTCGGTTATTGACGTAAAACAAATAAATACGTGTTTCAGGAATTTTGGAAATTTTATTTAATAAGGGATGAAAAAGGGGGTGAAAGTTTCTATTGGACTTGCATTATTTTTGATCTGATGGTCAAGTTATGGTCATCAACGTAACGTAATATTTTTAAATTAATCTGTAAATACATATTTATATTTTCGTATTTGTATATAATCAACTTCCACGCGAGCAAAGCCGCGGGCAACAGCTATCTAATAAAAAATAAAATATTTAAAAGTTCATCACACTCACCCCACGTGCCGTTTCCTAAGTCTGATGGTTTCATTTTTCGGCAGCTGCTCTAGCGAATCCATGGCTGAACTAATACACCTTCTCTGTCTCGTCTCCACCAACGATCTGAGTAGTTATCTCCTCTCCTGGACAAAACAAAAGCGCTGTAGTCGCGTCACCTTGGGGGGAAAACACACTAACCTTCCTTTCGTAGAGTCCACGAGCTGCCGCAAGGAATGGCGAGCCGCATAGACCGTTTGTCACTTTTTATTGCGCGCGCATCGGGAATGAGAGAAAAGAAACAAAACATAATCGAGTCGAGTGCGTGCGCATAAATGTTCTATCTTTCTCTTGTATATATTATCACGTTGTTATTGAACGCCACATTCAAAAACGAAAGGGAATTAAAACACAATGGGATGGAAATTAAGTCCAAATTAAAGAGACACAAACAAGATAATGTCAAATGGAGTCAAGTCTTTTTTTTTTTTAGATTGTAAAAAAATCATTCATTTCCCACATGATTTTGATAGTGTTGTTTTCAAATATTTGATAATTTTAGTGATTGAAAGTATTATATAACTTTCAATTACTAGGTTATTTTAAAAGCTGTCAGTTTTGATTGTATATTTATATTTTAATTGACTTAGTAACCTTTGCTATTGATAACAATGAAGTGATGGAATAAAACGGATAACACTAATTAATAATTATTTAACAACACACACACACAAAACCTCTCTAATCACACTTAAGTTTTTTTTAATATCTATAAAAGATAAAAGACTTCAATCAAACAAAACTGACATGTGCTATATTTAAACCCTGTTGTTCAGGACAAACTGTATTAAGGTGAGTTCACAACTGTACGAAAGATCAAATTGACCAAATTAGTTTTTTTATTTTTACCACCGCGTCTTACTACCCGTTCAACATATGTACTGATTATACTAATTCACTAGGGATAAGGAAGGTTTAATTTAGAAGAATTGTAGCGACATTTATAAGGTCGAAGGGTGGAAAACAATTTAGGAAAACCACCCTCAATGCACCCGACTGGGACCAAACCCCGATCTCACCGTCTTTTGCACTTTTGTTTAACACCAAATAAACCAAATTAGTATTCCTTTACCACATACTTATTGGTATTTCTGACCACCTATTTGGGTTAGTGGTCAGAGTTTCTGGCCACAGATCAAGAAGTCCCGGGTTTGAACCCCAGCTATTCTAGAATTTTCTTTAAAGCAGTGAGCCAACTCATCTTCGTGAGGATAAATGAGGAGCTACTTGAATGAAAAAGAAGAAGCTCCCGGTCTAGAAAACTGAGGTTAACGGCTGTAGGGCTAGCTGTGATGACCACATAGCGCTCTATAGTCACAGAGATTGGTACTGTCTTCGCAAACAGACGGCGGGTCGGTCTAGCTCGTTTGCAGGATGACGTCATAGAGTTGTATTTCCACTGTTATATGAAACACATGTTCGCGGAGAATTCAGTGCGAAACTGACCACCGCTCCGTTTGAGAGGTGAATCATTTCAAACGCTGGCGGTAGACCGGAAATGTTTGTCTAACCACGATGATGTTCGGCATCAATAATACGGGAATCCCCTTTTATTTCTGATGTTGCTAGCCAAATTTCAGAGGAGGTAACGATTAGTATTGTCACGCACCTTTATATTTTGATTGAGAACAAACAATGAAAATGTTTAGATTCTGTGGTATCAACGACCCTAATATCTAAGATACGGTCTAATATAAACAACACATTAAAGAAAACTATTTCAATAGAAGATAGATATTAAAAATAAATAATTACTCATAGTACAAATTTTGGTTGAAAGATATTTTTTTTTAAAAAGAGAAAGAAAATGTTTGCGGTTAACACTGATATAGTTTAACTATTAATACCTTTGCCTACCTGTGACGTCACGGAGGATCAAGCTAATATTTCCGATGATACTGAATTTACGTTTTATTCAACGAGTTTAAAAGATAAAACGTTGAAACAAAAACCATAAATTCTTAAATAATTCTAAAAAAAAATTGTCTACAATAACACAAATTTATTGTTTTTATCTTAAAGCAGTTTTTTTTTGTAAATGTATTTTTAATAAATCATCTACAGCTTAGACTACTCGGCGTGGCCATTAAAATTTCCTGTAAGTCTCTTCCTGCCAGGATGTAGATTAAAAAAAAAAAAGTCATTGGAAACATATGTAAGAATAGGAAACAAGAAATATGTACGTTTAAAAAGGAAATCAACGATTTCAAAGAGCAGAAAGTATAATTATTTTGGGTGACCTGGTGGTCTAGGGGTAAGGTGTCAAACTTCTATTCTGGCGGCCGGGGTTCAATCCTCGGTCCCGGCAAAGATTTATCTGATTTCCAAACCCTTCCTTCACCTCTGACAAGACGTGTATTAATCAAAACTTGTGAATGTGTGGAATGCCAGGCCTCCACCGTGGTTCGGATTCCACGTTAAACTGTAGGTCCTCCATTTTCCTCTCACAATCACACTATCATTACACATTAGCGTAAGTGAGTATAGACCGAACGGGTAGTAAGACGCAGTGCTAATAATAATAATAATAATAATATAGTTATTTTGTAAACTCGTCAGAGGAAGAGGGGAAGTGCTATACATAGATAGACTTGAGGCCTCACGGGGTGAACAGCTCATTTTCCTCCCTCTATTTCTATTTCGTACATTGGTGTATAAGTGTGATAGTGCTTAGACTGCTTAGGTGCTCCAAGATAAGATGCTACCCGCTTCGCAAAATAGCTTCGAAATCTCCAAGTAGGCCACGTCGTTAATAGTATTATTTTATAGATATTATTAATATGTACTAAAGGTAAAATTAACTTACACATGAAGGCGTGAAAGTAGATCTAGTAACTTTTATATATGACATATATGTCCTTCCTATTAAGATTTTACTGCAACTGTCTCTTCGATGTGTTGTAAGTTTCTGGTAGGAGGATCAGTAACTGATAGTTACAAAAGTGATAAAAATTACTCTCCTTTATTCATATGTGAAATACGCGATTCACAACTATAAATTTTGGAACATATTATTAATACCTATGAAATAATACTATGACTATAGAAACTAAATATCAATATTGAAAAAAAAAAATGTATTTTGTATTTTTTTAAAAGGTTATTTCTACCAAAATTTAACTAAATAATCTATGGAAAATTCCTTCCTCATTACCTTAGGTCATTCTGTAGATCATCTGTCTGACGAACTGTGGTTTCAGGGGCTGAAGTTCGAAGCTTGGATGGGTGTACGAGGGGTGTTTTACCCGTGTAATTTAATACTGCGATTTTCTCCTTTCCAAACTAAGGCGGACGCACTTTATTCAAAACTACGTTTTCAATCTCCCTACTTTTGGTTGAATTATTAGTAAATAAGCTTGATTCTAAACATGATCCTAAAAGATCTCAAAATGTCTGAGTAATATTTTTTAACCCCTTTGTTTGTTTTTCAAACGTATCACATGGAGAAATGTTTTCCCTAAATAAATCTATTGATCTTCCCTCCCTTGCCGTCAGCTTTAACTGTCGACACCATCGCTCCCAAAATATCGGCGATCATTGGTTCTCTCAATCAAACCCTTGTGATGCATGGAGAACATAAATTGAGCCAACTGAAATCTTGTTATTGGCTTAGAGCTCGTCACGTGACCACGATTCTTTTCTTTTCTCTTCTCTTTTGTTTTTCTGCGGACGTATGGATACGCAGAGAGATTAACCAAGACCATGAAATGAGTCGGTTTAGTTTTCACATATTTAAAAATAATTCTATGGTTTTCAAAACTACACTACCTCCATAACAATATATAACTTTATATTGTGAATTAATACGTAGGTCACCAATAGGGTGATGCCAGTAAGGGATAAGAGCAGGATACAGACTAGGAGTGACAAGGATGTACAGGGTGAGAGAGAGAGAGAGAGAGAGAGAGAGAGTGAAGGAGGAACTTCTGCAGAATAGGATACATAAGGCGAGATTGAGGTGGTATGGGCATGTGAAGAGAATGGAATAGGGGAGGATTCCAAGGAGGATGATTGAAATGGAGGTGGCCGTCAGGAGGCCAAGAGTAAGACCCAGAGAGAGGTGGATAAAGGGAGGGTGGGGAGGAGTGGATTGGGCCGGCGTGGAGGAAGAAAAGTGGTGAGAGGACAGAAGTAAATGGAGAGGCAGACCCTGCCAGTAGCGGGAAACTGTCAGATGACGATGGTGATCATCACAAACGGCATCTTTGCCAAAAAGATAATGAAACCATGGTGTAGGAGAAGTATTCTGAATTTCAAAACATGCTATAATCTCCGTTAACAACCAAAGCGAAGATATGGTATATTTCATTTATTCTAAATGATGTCGGGTACTTATTTCTTGGTGGAAATATGAAAAATAAAAGCATGACTGGCTGTTCTAAGATATTATCATCCTCTACAACCAGACAGTCGTATAATATCCTTAAGATATCGATTTTGTCAAAGGATTTTTAAAATTTAGTCTAGCTATCATCTTTAAATCATTAAATTTAGTACCAGGGTATAAATTATGTTCTCATTTCTGAGGCATGGTAAAATATTGAGGAGGTGAAAGCGCTTTGATTATGAGATGAAATTCTATTTCAGTGGGCCCCCAATTATCCGTTACTCCCCGAACTGGGAAATGGTCGGAATACAAAAATAGTTCCGATAATAGGAGCAGCAAAAAAAATACTAAAACATAAAAAGGTAGAAACATTAAACATTATGGTTTTCTAAAAAAAAAAATGAAATGTCTATATTTTACATACAGTCTGCAATTTAACTGAGTAAACACACAAACTTCGATGCTCGCATGGCCTACCATGATACTCTCGCAGTGGAATAGACTGCTGATGATGGGGTGACCGAGGTTCGAATCTCAATCAGATGCACTAAAGATGGTTTTACAAAATGGTTTTTCCCCCTCCCTCAACGCAAAGTTGGGTAGACTTCCTCTAAATATAACCTTACTAATCCCTACAATAATTAATTTAATTAATACATAAGTGTATAACTCAAACGGGTAGTAAGACATGGTGCTTAAAAAAATATGATAAATAGGGCTGTCAAGATTTACGCAGGGATAACCCAGGTCAAATTTGCTGACAAACAAAATACTAATTGGTTGTCAAATCTACGATAAACAAAATACTAATCGAATGTCAAATGTACTTACAGAAAATAAAATGCTAATTGGTTGTCCAATCTACTCCCAGAATTGTCTTTTTTACTTCAAGTATTTGAATCCTCCGTCTTCCTAAGCTCCTCTTTCACTCAACATTTCCTTCTCTGACTTCGTGCATAAGGAAGTTACTCCTTAGGATGTGTCTGATCCAATTTTGTTTTGTACAGGAGAATCATATCCAAAATGGTTCTATTTTCACCGACACCTCTAATGAGTTCTTCATTTTTCACCTCACACGATATTCTTAAGTTTTATCCAGCATCACATTGGCTAATAACAGACATAATAAATGTCAAACCCACTTTTTTTATTTATTTCAGAGACACTTAAACCATCAAGATCCATAATGATTTCTAGTTTTAAAATGTTAACAAATATAATACTTTCTATATGTGAAAAAGAAGACTTAATTTCTGATCAGAAACATAAAAGTGTTTGAGAAGCAATGCTATGGACTTACTCTACCACTCCTCCTCCCTTTTGATTAAATCGTTTAGAACCATCCCTTAACCTCTAGAATGTATTTGGTTGAACGTAATTATCGATAAGAAAAAATCTCCATTAAATAAAAGTAGCCATCTTATCATCATCGACAACTGTTTCAAGCCTGTGGCTGGGTTAATTTTACTAAAATGCCTCTATCCTTCAACCATTCTTCTCCTCACATTTGCACACTTTTTGTTATCTGCTATTCCCATATCTTTCTTGGCATCCTCTCCTTCTTCACCCTCATTTCATGTCCATACCATCTCAGTATTGTTTCCTCTAATATCTCATGAACTCCTAAGTATTCAACTATGTAAATAACATATCGTGAATCAATTGCCAAAGCTATTATTTATGTTTTTAGTGAGGATTAATTAATACATCAAGATATCATATCCTGAAAATTGAAAAATGACACCTGGACACGGGAATCAAACCCAGGGACCTTTGTCTTAGTACGCCAAAACTCTAACCACTGTGCTATCCAGGAATCTCCCGTGCTCAGGGTCAGTCTTCATTTTTATTTTAAGGCAGAGTCTATGATGGACGTGCGGAAATCGTTGGCTACAAATGTGTGATTTTATTAAGGTCACGAGCTATCAGATAACGCAGCCACTCGGTTAGGCTTAATGCCGCCACTTGTACAATTATTATAGTGTTAAGGGATTGCATATTTAAGATTCAAATAGCCAAAGTTAGGAACGGGATGATTCCTGGATAGCTCATTGGTTATAGAGTATTGGCGTACTAAGCCAAAGGTCCCTGGTTCAATTTTCAGAATGAAATATTGTGAGCCAAACTAACTGTGAATCTTGTTGTTGTAACGTTCTGGAATTTCGTTACCGCGATGGGCGCCTATTGAAGAATTAATACACTTTTCATTTTGACATGTTTTTTATTGCTGAATCAGTTAAATTAATGCGAAAATAGATCATGTCGAACTATACGCGGGCTAGCGCGGACAGGTGTTGCTAGACGCCAAGTGAGTTCTCTCCCAACTCCCAACTCCCAACTGACCACTGCCTACTTCCCAACTGCTACTGCCTTTACGTTGCACCATACTTTGTATATATTCTTTGCTCATGGAAGCTTCGAGAAGGTTTAGTTTAGAAAAACAAAATACAAGACAAAAACATCTCGGTCTTACTAGAAGCTTCGAGGGCCGGAAAATGACTCAAGTTACATTTTAAAATCTCTCTTCGAACCTTCTAGAAAAGGAAGTTATTATTTGAAATATATATATTGTCAACCTGACTTTACTAATGTCACGTGCGTGACGTCACTGATCAGTGGCTTTTGCCTTCTTAGAAGAAGAAGTGCTTTAAGCGCCATTTAATATAATATATAATTTAAATGAAATAAGATATGTTTATAAAATTAGGATGATATTATTGTCACTGCTTTCACATACTTTTCAGGGGCAAATCAGTTACATTACATTGTTTAAATATTGTAAACTGTAGATAAAAACCCAATCACGAGATTTGTGTCAATAATGAGGCATGAGACATAGGCTGGTCTGGAGGTCTCACCTATTTACGAACCAACGAGAGCATGTGTTGGCAACTGAGCGCAAAATTGGACTATCTGCGAGTATTATTATTACAAGACCAATTTTAATATACATAATATGAAGAGCATTTGCTCACTCAGGGACTCTTAGATTTAAATTAACAATGTTTATTCTGCACAAGGTTTTTATTTATTTTATTTTATGAGTTATCTATAATCTTTTGTTTGATCATCTATTTGATATTGTATACTATTAATAGCCTAAGAATTATGATAGTAGACATATTATAAAGTGAAAAATTAGAAAGTAGCTTACAAGGAATGCTTAAAATAGTTTATAATTATTATTAGAACCACGTCTTACTACCCGTTCGAGTTACACGCACTTACGCTAATGTGTAATGTTAGGCTGATTGTGAGATTAAATGGAGGACCTACAGTTTAACGTGGAATCCGAACCACGGTGGGAGGCCTGGCATTCCACACATTCACAAGTTGTAATTAATACACGCCTTGTCAGAGGTGAAGGAAGGGTTTGGTAATCAGATAAATCTGTGCCAGGACTGAGGATTGAACCCCGGACCACTAACACAGAAGTCTTGACACCTTACCCCTAGACCACCAGGTCACCCTTAAAATAGTTAAGGTGATTAATAGCAAAACAAGCGCGAACCAATTTACTAATTAACTATTAATCTCAATATAAATTAAATATAAATGAATACCTTAGTACATTTTTAGTTAAAAGGAAATAAATACTCGGCCACTCCGTTATAATTATGAAATACAACTGTCTGGAACTATATATAAACAATACATGATGTATTATACACACACATACAAACACTTATACGTATACACAAGCATACACACACAAAAGAAATAATAAGTAGTAATAAATACATACATAATTAATTATATTTTTGTAATTTTTCCGTTGACCTTATTTATTATTAAATTTTTAACACAACTTAAAATACGATTAGGGTCTAAGCATGCACTAAGTACGCTAATGGGATAAGGATTATAGAAGCAAAAAACTTTAGAGGTAACTTAATGTACTCAAATACATTTTTAGGGAAAGTGGATGAAAAAATATTGTAGGAAAAAACGCCCTCGGTACACCCAAAAGAAATTCGAACCCCGGTCTTCCTATAACTGGCCCTCCAGTCTAAAACAGAAGTGACGCCTTAAGCCTGGAATGATCGGAACGGAATGCATCGCAAATTTTTTACTACAATTCTTTTAATGTAGGCCCGTACTTTGCCTCAGATCGGATCTGATCGTAAACCTCACGTCTGATCGGATCGGATCGGAAACCTCACGTCTGATTGGATCAGAACGGATCGGAAAC
>CABFVZ010000037.1:853629-871108 GCA_902151445.1 Timema monikensis
GTTAAATCGTTCTTGCAAATAATGTGACTTGTGATCAGCTGTTTGGGAAAATAAAAATAAATGAATAATGTTCAGTCATTAACACCAGCATTCTTAAAATAAATGTACCTAATTTCTAGCCTCTAACAAGGTAATATTCTTTGGAAAAGTGTTGCCAACTGTTGACGCAAACTGATTTTATTCTGTGCGTTAACGCTAGAAGCAAAGTCGAAGCTAAAACTAGCGGACGATACAAAGTGTGGTGGTCATAATAACCCAGACGCTATCTTTTCTTCGAAAGTGAAGCTAACTAGCGGTAGCAACTAACTTTGCGTCGAATGGTCATAATAGCCCTGCTGGCCTCCACCGTGATTCGGATCCCACGTTAAACTGTAGGTCCTCCATTTCATCATACAATCATCCTACCATTACACATTAGCGTGAGTATAGCCCGAACGGGTAGTAAGACGTGGTGCTAATAATAATAATAATAATAATAATAATAATAATAATAATATTATAAGCGTACAACCCGAATGGGTGGTAAGACGCGGTGCTAAAAAAATATAAATCATAATATCTCAATTTTATAAAAACAATTAATGTAGGTAGCCTACTATGTGGATAGGTTTATTATAATATTATTTTTACTCTAATAGCACTGGTCTAAACTACATTAAACTGGAACACTATGTGTTTTCTTTTAGTGGCTAGTTTCTACAAAATAAACATTTCCACTATAGACTCTCCTATATAGAATATACCTAGATAACATAAAATTGTAGACGGGATTAGAATAGAATATACATTTATAACGTGATTATTAATATTATGTGTTCTGTCTTATGACACATACATTCCTTTTGTTTGTGAACTTAAACCCCCAAAGCACCTCCCTTCTTGAGCTCCCAGACTTTTCTTCTTTCTTTCAAGTTCTTCAATATTTAAATCCTCCTGCTCCTTAATATTCTCTTTCCCTCAACCTTTCCTTCTATGACGTCATACAGAAGACAGTTCCTCCTAAGATTATTATTATTATTAGCACCGCGTCCTACCACCCATTCGGGTTATACGCACTTCGCTAATGTGTAATGGTAGGGTGATTGTGAGATGAAATGAAGGACCTACAGTTTAACGTGGAATCCGAACACACGGTGGAGGCCTGGCATTCCCCACATTCACAAGATAACTTGTCAGAGGTGAAGGAAACTTTTTTATTAATCTCCAGCCCTAAAGATTTGTATTTAAATTTACAACCATGTCTTATTAACCATCCGGGTTATACGCATACGTACTATCCTTATGAAAATTTAGAGCAAATACAATTAAAAAAATTATCTTAATAAATTTGAACAAACCTCAGGCTGATACTAACTATAAGCCAACTTTAGAAATTTACTATAAAAATATATTGTAAAATACTACATACATTAACTATTCGAAACTACTACATGAAAAAATTATTAGATAATACTAGTACACAAATAAGAAGTTTGCAAATACTAAACAAACAAAATATTGTAAGAAATTTCAGGCATAAACCATCAATAGAAAAAAAACTCAAAAATAAATAGCTTGAAAATAAAGCTGCATTCAAAATTAATTTGAAAAACTTTTTGAGCTTAATAAATGGAAAAATAACGTACAGATTATATAAAGATAAATGGCTTAAAGTCTCAGAAAATCCCTTTAAATTTTCAGGTACTAAGCGGCTTGATCATTGTTATAAAGTTTTGACATATATATTTATTTATTTATTTAAAAACAGCACATTCATTCGTAGAAAATGATATTGTTAACCCAGTGCCAAGCGTAGACAACATAATATTTTCATGGGGGTTTTTTAATATCATTGATATTAAATAATCAAATATTCGTTTTACATCACCTACATAAATATTATACAATATGTAAGTTCAATACAAGTTCTTTATAACAGTTTA
The DNA here is from genome assembly GCA_902151445.1 of Timema monikensis. Classification (NCBI taxonomy): domain Eukaryota; kingdom Metazoa; phylum Arthropoda; class Insecta; order Phasmatodea; family Timematidae; genus Timema; species Timema monikensis. The sequence goes on from CABFVZ010000037.1 coordinate 855,552, forward strand.
AAATATCCTTTACGTGGAATTAATACAAAATAAAATTCATGAGCCTAATTATTCTATTTTGAGTTTTGTAATATGTAGTATTTTACAAGGGATCCTCAATATTTATCATTTATTACTCCTCTTTGTTTTTAATGTACTGTATTTTCTTTTTTGTATTCCTCATGGTTTGCTAAAAAGTAGACTGTATAATTTTATTAACGGTTTTTCATATTTAATTAATTTATTCCAGTTGATCGATTTATCAAACATCACAAATGTGTTTCAAAAAACGGAATATCAGCCCATATAGCATTTACGCCATTGTCGTACGGACAAAATTCTATTTAATTCAATAATCGGTATAAGCTATAACCACCCTGGAGAATCCATACCACAGGGTTATTTATCGCTAAAGGCACATCAAATTGTCTATATTCAGGAGAAAGAATAGTTCTCATACGTTTATGCTAACAAATATTTATGGAAAAAACTGGAGATTTTCAGTTATTTATGTTTTATTTAAATACTTTATAATATAATATAATATACATGTGATATTTAATATAGAACAAAGGAAATATTATTACAATACAAAAAATAATTCAAATTGATTGTTCATAATGAACATTAATAAATTTGAGTTTATATATTGCTAAAACATATTAGAAATAAATGAGTTAGCGAAAGTGGTTTTATAAGTTTTGTAATACTTACAAACAAAAATTTGTATGCAAGTGTCACTTATGTAATATATTATAAAGAAACCTTGACACATAACATCATTATAAGTTATATAACACGTACTTAAAGCTGTAACTCTAATCATGGCCCAGTTTTAAATGTGTCGTGTGTCGACAAAAGAGTGTCTTAGACAAAACAAAAACTACTAAAATATTATGTATATATATATAATATATAGTTTCAATATCAATTAATTCTATGCTGGGGGTTCGGGGTTCAATCCACGGTCACGGAACGGATTTATATGCTTGCCAAACCCTTCCTTCCCCTCTGACAAGACCTGTATTAATCACAACTTGTGAATGTGTGGAATGCCAGGCCTCCACCCGTGGTTCGGATTCCACGTTAAAATATAGGTCCTCCATTTCACCTTACAATCACCCTACCATTACACATTAGCGTAAGTATGTATAACCCGAACGGTTAGTAAGGCGCGGTGCTAATAATAATAATAATAATAATAATAATAATAATAATAATAATAGTATAAATCGACCCCTTTAATGTAAACGCTGCATACACACTTGCATTTAAATCCATTTGAAATTTCGTCTCATAAGTGTTTTAACTATATGAATATTTACACTAAAGGGGTTGTAGTTGATTAGAATAAAACTTAGAGAAAAAGACGCGGAGGATAAGTGGAATACTAATTAGGATATAAACACTTCCAATAAAAATAGCTGGAACTCTACTTTCTCGTCAGTTGAAATCCACTTTATTACGAAACTGATACCTTATGTCATGCGACCATTATTCAAGATATTTAAAAAAAAAGTATTTGTTATTGTTTGTTTCAATTTAATAAGAAATTTATATTAATAGTCAAATTACTAATGTAAATACAGTAGAACTCCATTTATCTGAACTTCAGTCATCCGGATCACCAAATATCCAGATTGTTATCAGGAAATTAAAAAGATAATAAAAAAAAGGAAAATACTGTACTGTGGAAGACTGAAATTTTTCACGCTGTTTGCCCTCCGCCCCCCCCCTCCCCCGATTCAAATTCGTTATATGCTTGTTTACAGTAGCAATAAGTTTAAACGTGCTGTATTTTTCTACCATAGTAATATAATGTGATTCCACTTCGATGTAGTATTACAAAAATAATAAAATAATTATTTAAGAGTAAATTTTGCGTTTTCTTTCGAAACATGATCTTAATTAAATGATTAATCCAACCATCCTGATTTCTGCATATCCGGATCACGTCTGGCACTCATAAATCTGGATATTTGAACTTATGTGTTTACAATCTTGACTTAAAAGAATGCTAAAGGTCCATAATTTGATTTTCTTATGAATTGAAATTTTAGAAATTAAAACTTTTGTTTTTGTTGTCAACATTGTAAATATTTTACAGAAATATTAGTGTTATTTTATAGGTATTTATAATATTCATAAATAATAACAGAATCCATGAGAGTATGTCTTTAGTAACTTTTCCTCGATTTGAGATCTATAAATATTTAGCACCACGTCTTACTACCCGTTGGGTTATACGCTCTAAGTACTAATTACGCTATTGGATTAGGAATTGGGAATGTAACATTACGTGGTATAATGTTACAACTGGACCCCGCCCCATACTGACGTGATTAGAGATTTGTAACATTACGTGGTATAATGTTACAACTGGACAACAAAGCATACTACCCGCTCCAATAAATTCAACTCAATTAGGATCCCTACAATAGTATTTTTCTCTGTTGTAGTTCTTGTAGGCTAAGACGACATTATAGAAACAATGCTGGACAATATATTTATTACTCAATCTAATTCTAAGTATTAATTTGTTCGTGTACTTACAATACTAATCTGCTCACAATAGAATCCTGCAAGGCTGGCCGGCACCTGGACTCTTAGATTGGCGAGTGGGTCAAGGGAGATTCAGTGGGTCAACAAAGCGACCCGGCACTCCGACTGTACTAGCGTGAAATGAACCGAGAACTATCAACATAAACTAGAAGACAATTATGTATCCGACCCCTGACGGAGACTAGAGGAACCTCCTTCAAAACATCGGGTGATTGGAGATATTCACGGATATTCCGATGGAGCAAGCGGAATCAACAATGGTGTACGTGACTGTTTGAAGGCATCGTTGACGTCATCATATGCGTGTTTGGTGGATTCCCACCTCTTTCCATAACAACGAAATCCCTATATAATGGCTGTGCAAGCTTGCCATAATCGACTATCCTACGATCAACGATCGACGACAGACCATTGTCATGGATCTGGACAATGGCTGGAGAAAACTTGTAAAAATGTATCAAAATCGTCGCTTAGACGGGTGGAGTTATGAACTCTAACTTATTTATAAACTTTAAACTTTTTGCATATAATATTCAGTTTCAAAATCTAACGTATTAATATTTTGATCGCCAAAAAATGTCTAAATATTCTATCTTAGATAGGTCGCCGCTCGGGCGCTGTAACTTTTGCTTATATTTTTATTCTCGTAAATATCCTCAGTTATGTGCTGATTAGAAGTTTGACTTGTTAATATTATATTGTTTGGAATCGTAGAGTAATTTTTTTTATCGAAGTAACTTTTCATATTTAAAATTATGGTTTGATTTAACGTAACGTGAAGTAACTTTTTATTGGAATTTAAATTAGGATGACTTTAATCTTTTGTAACGTAAGTTCTGTTTGAACAGCTAAAGTTTTGTTAATTGATGGAACTGTTAGTTCCATATTCTAAGTCAGATCTGATAGTCCCGTGGGAGTTTGGCTTATGTCTGGTAGTCAAACCCTCACGTTGTGTAGACTCTGTTGTATAGTCGTCAAATTTAAATCTTTATATTTATGATATCGTTTTCTGTGAATTACGAAACCTTTGGAACCATATCAAGGTGCCCATTAGGCCCTTATAATTTTGTATCGCATTTAAAAATATTCGCTTTGTTATTGTCTCTTATAGACTGGACTATCAATATTATGATGGATTTCATGTTTGCTTTTGTTTGAACACTTGCGCAACTTTAATGATATAAAGTTGTTGGCTTCGAGCATAATTTCCAACTGTACTCATAATGATATAATGAGACCAATTTTTGTTATCTGCACTATTGTCATTTAATTGAATAAACTGCTCATTTTGTTGAATCTATATATTTTTTATAATTTCCATTTTTTGTATGTTAAGTTCATCCTCTCCCTTTTATCCCTTTTTTTTTGGCCGGGGGGTACAGGACTCAGAGAGGGTGCAACAGGAAGGTTGAATTAGAGGAAGTGAACCCGCATTTGCGTGGAGGGAGAGTGGAAAACCATTTAGGAAAAACCACCCCCAGTTCACCCGACCGAGATTCGAACCTCTATCTCCCCGTCCTCAGCAGATGAGCTCAACACGACAAGTGCGTTAGCCTACTACGCCACCGAGGCGGGTTTGAGATATATAAACATTCATAAGAATATTGGGAGATAACATGAGTTTCTCCTAACAATTTTTAAAATAAAACTAGAGCTGAATTAACTAGAGCTAAGAAATAAAGGATATATTATACCTAGAATTCTATTTATGTAATAATTAGATTATTGCCAAGGCCAAACTAGTGCAGTAAGATGAATTGATACTTACTAAATAAAAAAAAGTAGGTCAAGGACTTTCAATAAGTTTTGATAAAATACAGATAGGCTAACTTGCGTAAGAGTTTGTTTCATGGTCAAAATATTAAAATTTAGATCACGCGAGGTTATCAATGGATGCGTGAAGCAAAACAATATCAAATGAGCAGATAAATATTATAGACTTAACAAAAATAGAATATAACAGCCACTTATACGCGCTGACAGGCGCGCGAGGTAGAGGCCTATTTCATATACGAGTACTATTCTGTCAGGAAGAACATTCGAGAAAATAGTTTTTTTTTATTGCTGTCAACATTGTTAACATTTTACTACTTTATTAGTGTTATCTGATAAGATATTGGTAACAAATAAATCCATGGTGTGAGCCCGCAAGTGACCCATACCAGTCGAGCAGCCGAGGCCATTAGAGATGATAGTGCCAGCATTGGCGGATAGAGGGTGTAATGTGGTCAGCACAACAAGAACTACGAACCGCCTCGGTTGCGTAGCTAGCTAACGTGCTAATTTCGTGTTGAGCTACACTGCTGAGGACGTGGGGATTAAGGTTCAAATCTCAGTCAGGTGAACTGGGGTGTGGTTTTTACTAAATTGTTTTCCACTCTCCCTCCACGCAAATGCGGGTTCACATCCTCTAAATTCAACTTTCCCAATTACTAACCCCCTTAGCCTAATTAGTACCTAAGCGTGTATCTGGATGGGTAGTAAGACGCAGTACTAATTTTTGTTAAGAGCACTATGGCCGTTAATCTCAGTTTTCTAATACCAGAGCTGCTACTTATTTATTCAAGTAGCTCCTCACAAGGCTGAGCTTGACCTAGTTCTATATCCACTGCTTCATATGTATATTTTGGAAGCTCAAGGGATCGAACACAAGACCTCTGTATATGTAGCCAGAACAAATTTTAAAAGGAACAGCTGCAGGTTGTAAGATTTGTTGTACATGAAAGTAGTTTCATTAATTTATGAAACCGTCCAAAAGATTCTTCTTGTCTGAATAGGACTTATAGGAATAGTTTTGCCGTTAACGGAGAGGTTGGGGTTCGAATCCTGGCCTGGTGTAAGTCCACTAAGGTAGTATATAGTCAAATGGTTTCCTATCATCCTCTCTTCCCTCCAATGCGAATGCGGGTTCTTTTCATATAAGCTCTACCTTATTTATCCTTATTCAACTTGGTGTAGCCCGTTTAGGTGGCTGTATGGTCTAAGGCGCTACTCTAGCAGTAGACTAGACTGTCTATGACGGGGAGATAGAGGTTCGAATCTCGGTCGGGTGTACACAGGGTGGTTTTTTTCCAAAATAGTTTTCTGTTTTCCCTTCACGAAAATGTGGTTTCACTTCTTACATATTAAACCTTCTTAATCCCTAAGACATTAGTGTAATTAGTATATAGGCAGATAGGCTAATCCGAACGAGTAGTAAGAAGCAGTGCTAAAAAAAACCTCACCTACAGCGCATTCTATTGAGGGGAGGGAGTTTTTTTCTTGAAAAACGGTGCCAAAACGTCAAATAAATACATTCAGCCCGATTATACTGATATGACAACCCTCAGCTTAAGGGAGAGCTATAGTATTCAACCCTACTTGGATATTTTATTCATGAATAAGCTCACCTATTTTTATTCCCTTGGGGTAGCCAAAATTTCCATTTCTTATATAAATATTTTTTTTCTAGAGAATATAAGCAATTTATTTTTACTTTCAACATTAGCAATTAACTATAATAATAGCTACCTTTTTATGCATTTTCTTGGACTATATATATCTATTTATGTATGACCTAACTGAATCTTCAGAAGTAATAACTTATTTGTCAAATTTGTATTATTTAGTCAATTAAACTGTATGTTACTATATACATATTTATTTTACATTACAATTTTGTCAAGTTAACACTTAAGTTATTTAATATCAATTACATTATCACATTTTATACAAGTTTTAAATCCATTAACCAAATTTAATTTCACCAAATAATTCAACTAATTTTAACAGAGATATTTATATCTCAAAACACTATTAAAATCTGTATAATAAATTATATAATTACCTCCATATCACTTGCCAACCAGACAGGATCAGTCTTATGTCTTATTACACTTATGTTCCTCTCGAAGCTTGTGCATTTTAAAATAGATGATATTTGATGCCATTGCTGCAAATATCAATGTAAATAAAAGGAATAAAAGAATGAAATAACAAATATATATTCTATTTATAGCTGGGTGCTTCCGGTATTTACAAATAAAGAAAGTGTTTAATCCCCAAAATATGATCCTCCTGAAGTCCCTCGTGGCTTCTTCCAGAGTGAGAGCTCTTGGAGGCATACTGGCTGGGTCGGATTGATGTAACGACTGCACGATGTCACAGAAAGGACAGTTGGGAAGCTGATGATCTTCGGCACCCATGTTGATCCGTACGTGGGACGGTACAGAAGGGTTAGCGGTATGTTTAGTCCCCATCTTGGTAGGTGTGTTCCTTTCTGTACAGTGGGTGGATTCTCGTTACTATTGGCTGTTATATAAACAATAATACACCTTCATTATTACCACAATTTTGTACTAGGAACGAGGTGAATGAATCGTATCCGCTCTCAATTCATACTTTTATCAAAGAAACAACACAAATGAAAAAAAAACTGATTTGTATCCACTAGAAATATCTGCACTATATCCACTAAATCCTGATTTTAGGGTATTGGGGCCATAACATGATGAGGGTCATTTATTAAGAATTATCTGATTACCAAACCCTTCCTTCACCTCTGACAAGACATCTTGTGAATGTGGGGAGTGCCAGGCCTCCACCGTGGTTCGGATTCCACGTTAAACTGTAGGTCCTTCATTTCATATCACCATCACCCTACCATTAAACATTAGCGTAAGTGCGTATAACCCGAACGGGTAGTGAGACGCGGTACTAATAATAATAATAATAATAATAATAATAATTATTATTATTATTTATTAAGAAATGTGTTAGCATGGATTTCAGGTAGCTTACCTCTTGAGGATGGTTAATATCGACGACTAATTTATTTATTTGAGCTAGATGTAGGGGTTTTATAGACGTTTAAATAGTGAAAATATCCTAATTAAGTATATGAGGGTTATCATGTTTTTTCCCCAATCTCAATTTTATCCACTCGGAATGGTCTTCATGAAGGCACTTTTCAAATAAACAACTTAAATAAAAATCCTAAATTGTATCCACAAATGACGAATTTAAGTTTTAAGTTTTACCGAAGAAACTTACGGACAGAGTGTATAAGCTTCGTCAAACTTCCGGTAGGGTGCAGCAGTATAGAATTGTCTTAGCTCACTAAGTGATTACTAGAGTTCAGCCAAACCAGTATGTTATTTAATTCATCAAACTATTTAAATTGTAATTAGTTTTCATTTAATTTAACAAATATAAGTATTGTAGGACCACATCAGTTAAACGAATGAACATTCGGAGCACCTTAAAAAAAACATAATTTGCAGACAAAAACAACCTGTAATTTTATATAATATAGAGGGAACGAAGACCCTTTTGATTCCTTCTGGCGGGATTTTGGTAATTTGAGTTGACAACACTCATTTGCTCATGTAATCGCCACAGTGATATACATATACATAGTATGCTAAGGCCGACAGGAGATGAACACAATATTTGCAATTGAACCGAAACGTCAAGTTCAATTACTTCAAACTACCTCGTCTGCTAGAGACGTGTGGGACAAACCCTGGCTTTAAAATCTAGTTTTTTTTTCTTATGGCGCCAGTGCGATACTGAAACAATTAGTGTTTAGAAATGACCACATGCTGGTACACTCTTAAATTTCAGATAAATGTAAATAATAATTATTATGTACTACTGTGTTAAATATCATTACTATATTATAGGCCAGTCTAGGACACATTGATACTAACCATTCTAACAGAACCTAACCTTCGATTGATAGGCACATATAAATTGGGGATTTTTTGTAAAAAAAAAAAGTTTATTTCGATCAGTTATTACGTAAGAGTGTAAAAAGGGAGAATTAATTAAAATAATGCCTTTAAAAAATTAAAATTAAATATCTTACTCCTTTAAGATCTGACGTACGGTCTCTACTATAAATGTGCAACATTTTAGCTTTCTGATGTCATTTAATGGCTTCTTTCTGGAGGATGTGGAAAATAACACACGCATTAAGAAAATATATGGAGAGATTGTAAGCCTGTCAGCTACTAGCGAAATAACCTATTAGGATAATATTTATATTTTTAGATTAAGCTGAAAAAGGCAAACTTATAAGAATTAAGTTCACTAATCAATAGCACTGAGATTTATTGGGTTGATTACATTAACTATCGTTTTCTTTTTGAATGTTTCCAAAACTCTTATGAAATAAAAGAGCAAATAACAGTTTTGACAAATATGGGGACTTATTTGGAGAAAATACATTTATATTAGACCCTACAATACCAATAGATTAGAAACATTCTACAGATTTCAGACAATTATGTCCTATTAATAATTAAGTACCCAAATAATCAGCCATTTTACAAAATAGTCTGATAATAAACAAAAATCTGAGATAAATTCGAAATGTTAACGGACTTGTCTACTTACATTAGCAAATTAGTGATTTGTTTTAATTTATTCAGAAGCTATGGTTTTAAAAATGTTCAAAAATCTACAATATAACATGAATCCATGTATTTTTATAAAGTAACTAATTTAAAGGTATTTCCACATTTTCACATAATTTTATATAAAATATCTTTTCCATAACAAGCAAACAAGATATTAGACATATCGTTATATCATTGCCTAGCGTTTAGAGAGCAAATTTCGATTAAGGCTTTCCGAATTAAATTTTATAAACATTTTAACAAATATGTATTATGTACCGTACATATTTAAAAAAATTGATTCGTAGCATTAAAAAACTTAAATTTAAACATTACCAAAGTTGTAAATAATTAAAAACTGTTGATTAATCTGTACTAAATTTTAGTATATAAAATAACCTCACTTCTTGCAAACCTTTTCGGATCAATATAAACAATATATAATCAATACAATCAGTATAAACATCTCAAAATCTGGTCTGAGCGTTGTATCAAGAACTTTGCAAGTGATCACGATGGTCTTGCATCCATAGAGTTGTTATAACTTGAATGAAAACACGACTATCTAATAGGCATTGAGTTTGGTCAGTTATGTTGACATCAATGTCTGTTTCTTACGATTTCACAACGCAGTAATTAATGTATAAATATTGTGTGATATTTGTTCTTTTTAAAATGCTTTAAAGAAACTTGCGGCCTTTATAGATGGAAACTAGGGGTAGGTTGTTTAGTATGGTTGTAAAAAGTTTTTTTTATATTTATGAAAGTTAAATAAATTTTGGCATTTATCAAATAAATTAATAAGTTGGCTAGCCAATATTGTGTCTGTGACTACCTGAATCGAGGAAGACAATACCAGCATGCAATGCTGGAACTCTGATAAGAGAATCTGTTTAAGAATGGTACAATAACGAATTGTGGAAGTGAAAAAAAGTCACATAATATCCGGTCTTTCCTAGAGTTCAGAAATAGAAAAACTCAAGTTTAAAGAGAACATGTTTTAGAACTTAGTAAGTATATTTCTTTAGGTAACCTGCCAAGGTATAAACCACAGTGTCAGCAGTTTGCTATTTGCTCTGTTTCAACCATTTAAACGAATCTGAGTCCAAATGCAGACTTATCTTTATAACCTATTAACTTTTGTAGAGGGAAGATAGCCACACATTCACTTATGGCTAAAGTACTCATCTCGGTAGACATATATTCATTATTAAAAGGAGCTAAGTATCCCATAGTAAATAAACTTTTGATAGAAGAACCAAGGGAATTCATGTTGAATTTTTGTAAGCGTCACTTTTGGATCGAACCCCGATCTCCTGGTATTTGGCAGTCGAGATCATAACCCCATGTGACTACTGAAACGGGTTACATAATGTTATACGAGGGAAGGAAAGTACAAAAAAAAGGTAATAATAATTATAATAAAAAAGGTTTCGTTGTTTATGAACGACCCGTCATTTACCTAGTAAGGTGGCAAACTTTTGTTGAATTCATCCAGTATGTATAGTACAGTAGCCCCATGGCTTCTTTGGTGCTGACTGACAACTAAAATCTTTGAAAAGTTACCATACAAAATTATGTATCCTTACGCCGAACCATATGATCTGCAAAAACATGTGTTTAGCAGCTGTCACTTCTGACAATCAACATTTAGGTATACACCTAAATGTTGACTGTCAGCTGTCAGTCAACACCAAAGAAGACACGGGGCTACTGTAGCTTATATGATAGGGTCATAATGTAATATTGTTTACCTTCCAGGATAAATGTAATATTCAATTCCTTTAAGAATTTATCACCGTTATTTTAAGGTTGTGTACATCATGGTAGAGTGACAGGAACCTGATATATTAGGAATAATATAAATAAATTTATCAAGTAAAATTTAAAATAATACCACGATCATAATGTTTTTTATTTTTTATCAAGAGGTCACGTATAAAATCGATCCAACATTTGACTTCACATGCAAGGTAAAGAAGTACTGTCATTTTGTTTGTCTAGTTGGCGTGTTTGATAAATATAACTATTTTGTCATATATTTCTACTCATTATTAATTATTTTTTACGTTTGTTTTCCGTTTTGTTACGATCACAACACGCTTGACCTGACCTGCAATATAAGTCTAGTGGTTAGAACACTTGACCCTTATCAAGATAGGTCTACCCACTATCAATACCCTTTTTTTACCATCCTTTATTTACGTAAATAATGGTGAAGTTAATTTATATATTTTGTATACTACGTGCTTTACTAGTCATTCATAGTGGATAGCTTGGTAGGAAAAAAACCCCACACAAGACTGTACCGACTTAGGGTGGAAACTATCTGTACATCCACCCGTATGGTGGTCACACGTTCTGAGGCGTCAGGCTCGCAATATTATGTCTTGCGAGTGATGAGGAAGTTAAGTTTCTGATCTAGTACCGTTGTATTGGTTTTACAAAATGTAATTTTATCTTTGAGATTTTACTATCCACTTTTTTTTTTTTTAGCACTTCGTCTAACTACCCTCTCGGGTTGTAAACCTATGTACTAATTATAGTAATGGTTTAGGATTTAGGAAGATTTAATTGAGAGGAAGTGCACCCACATTGGCATAGAAGAAGAGTAGGGAAATCCATTTACGAAAAATCTCCCTCTGTGCACAAGACAGGAATCAAACTCCGATCTCCCAGTCTTCGGAAGTCTATTCTAACATGAGAGTAGCGCGTTAGACCACGTGGCCACCGAACCGGGTTAGCAGATAGTAGTTTGCGGTGATTTAAAAAAAAAAGTATCTGAATGTCTATAACTCTAACTCGCTAGCCCCGAGTTTGCTGCAACTGATTCAACCCTAAAAGTTTAAATTTCATTCGTAATATATATCCATATTATTATTATGAAATTAGGTTTGGGCCATCTCTTAAGTGGTAAAGCACTCGGTTGCTGTTCCTTGTATTAAATAATTAAGATAATTTTCAAACGGTCAATGGACTGGCATTAAATTATTATTCGCATCGCGTCTTACTGTTTGGGTTATACGCACTAACGCTAATGTGTAATGGTAGGGTGATTGTGAGATGAAATGGAGGACATACAGTTTAACTTGGAATCCGAACCACGGTGGAGGCCTGGCATTCCACACATTCACAAGTTGTAATTAATACACGTCTTGTCAGAGGTGAAGGAAGGGTTTGGAAATCAGAAAAATCTGTGCCAATACCGAGGATTGAGCCTTGGGCCCCAGCACGGAAGTCTGACATATTACCCCTAGATCGCCAGCTCATCTGACTGGCGTTAAAGCGTAATAAGTGACATGAGTGCTCTTAATCCCTTGTTACACGTGAGGAATAATCATTGGAGAGGTCGCACACTCCGTAAGGTATCAAGACCAGGAAATCCCAAGCTGGTATGCGATAAAATAGTTCACAGCCTCCCCGCTGGTCAGCGGTTTAAGGCATCAGCCTTACAATAGACTGGATTACTGGTAGTGGAAGTTGAGTTTCGAATCTTGGCTAGGTACACTAGGGATAATTTTCCAAATATGAAAAAAAATTTTTTTTGTGAAAATGTGACAGTAACTCATTTCAAATGACTTTTTAAGAATATCTTACAAGCCATGAGATTAGTTTTGATGAAAAAGAGCTCTAGACTTAGCCTTCCTCTAAAAAATACAATACTTTTTTGAGACTCTCTAAATATAAAATTTTAAAATATTTTATAACCAGCAGTGTGATTTTTTTTTTTACTTTGAGATAAGAAGTTTGGTAGTTATATTTCTCCCCTTTCTTATTGGCGGGACAAAGGGTGGTTATCGAGGAAGGTCGAAAGGGAGTATAAGCTTAGAACAAAATAGAGAATTAGTTCCATTAAACGACACAGACCATTGAATTTTAAGTCGTGTGGTCTGACAGCTATTGATAATTTCTCGCTGACTGAGGTAGTCGCCATAATCTCAGGGGTCTTCTCAAAACTTTTTATACTCTATCTTCCTCAGCTTTAGCTCATTAATGTAAATAGGTGGACAGCTCGGATGGGCAGTAGGATACAGAGCATAAGAAAAAGAAAATACATTTAATCACCTTGTTTTTCAGACATAATCATAGCCAAAGTCAAACATAGAGATGGCGATACACAAACACTGTTTCCCCTAATAATTTAGAAACTTTTGTCTTTAACGAAAATAATTAATTTATTTACTAAATAATAATATTAGCACCACGTCTTACTACCCGTTCGGGTTATACGCTTTGATTACTAACCACGCTAATGGATTAGAAATTAGAAAGATCAAATTAGAGAAAGTGAACCCACATTTGCGTAGAGAGAGAGAGTGGAAAACCCTTTGAGGAAAAACCACCCCCAGTTCACCCAACTTAGATTTGAACCTCGATCTCCCCGTCCTCAGCAGTTCATATAATAATACTCGCTTCCTTTTATCCATAGCTAAACAGTTCTTAAGTAGGTACCTACTTACTGTCATGTATTTTTAGATAGTAATTACTGTCCATTTTGATTTAAATACTGTATAACTTTAAAATCACTCAATTATGAAGTCATATTCCTTTTTATAAACATAAGGAGTGAAGCTGTTTTGAAATTGGCACACAAATTTTTAGCTTATTGGTCGTAACCATACTATTTAGTCTGGTCAAGGAAATCGTTACCAAACTGAGCTCTGGTATGGTCTCGGTCATAAACATTTCGTTAACATCGATACCAGGTCAACCGTGAAATCACGCCTTTTATTAGAAACAATTGTGACCGAGTCACAACATGCAAAGAAAAAGATTGCAAGGACTCACCAACTCTGCCTCCATTTGGCTGTTCTACGAGGACACACACAAACACATCATCTCGCCACCCAGATTGTTTTCAACTGAGACGAGTAACCGTCAGCGAAGCCACGCCTCCAGCCTGCCCCACCCCAAGAAAGAATAAATAAAAGGCGATCTACATGCGTGGACCCGTGCGCGCCTAGTGACAGTGCTCTGAAGTTAACGGCCGGTCGAGCGGCGCGAGATTTGAAATCTCGCCCTGAACACCCGAGAATCTTCCCGAACAGTGCACTCCCCTTCCCCCTTTCTCCTACCTTGCTTCCCGCGCTCTGTGAGCACGTGACGCTACCTTGGTTGTATATAATGGCAGGACTCTAGTGCCATGACACACATTTCTCCGCATTCTATAGGTGAGGCACTTGGTGTAAATTTTAGATTTAATTTACTTGTATCAAAATTCTGTTTTGAGTAACGATGAATTCTGAATTACGTTTTGGTCGATATATATTTACAATTTAACTTTATTTATTATATATTGGAACTGCGACTTTTCGTAGAGGTCATGGCAGCGCAGTTTGAATTTAGGGATATTATTATTCAGATTGACGTATCTCATCCGCTTCACGGATTGTTTTGGGGCTATTTACTCCGCCATGTTTGTTGTGCGGGATGTTTAGTTATATCGTACCTTTTGAGTATTTGGGTAAAATCATGTTGAACGATCAATGTTACTGACATTATTGGGGGGTTGAATTTCCATTGATCCAAACTTTGTTGGTTAAACCTGGGGTCGCGAACCCACGCTCTTAGTGTATTAGTATTGTTAATTGCAAGGTTAATTAATTTTAATGATGCATCTATATAATGGATCTTGGTTTAATTTTTTGAGCTGTAGAAAAGCTGCGATGGTAACCTTTTTTGGAGACTCTCTCTTTTTCATAAGTTATTGGGGAGTCGCCGATGGCGAATAGTCTATGTCTAATGTTTATTGTTAGTATGCGGGTTATTGTTCCTATATTCATTCTTTATCATTATACTTTACGAATTGGTATGGAGGTCAATTTAAATGTTTGTTTATGCTGTGGGTACCTACGGCGGCCATCTTATTGCTTGGGGTCGTACCCCATATCTTTGTTTGTATATGAGTTATAATGGCCTCATTTTGCCTACGCCTAACTCCGGGCTTGTCCCACTCTTTTCTCATCGAGTATTGTTATTGTTATTATTGAAAATAAATANAAAGGGGGGGGGGGGGGGTTACACAATGGAGGCGGTAGAGAGGCTTGTGTTACAAATAGACCTAACTTGTGGCTGGAAGCTGTTCACTATTGACACCCACATTGGTTGTCACGCCGTCTAGGTCGATAGGCTAGCAATCATGTATAATCTATTCTCAGCCAGGTATAATAGTGGTAATGACGTTACTCATATATATATGAGTAACGTGATTACCACTATTCAAACGATTGATAGCCTAACGACCTAGACGGCGTGGTAAATAATGCGGGTGTCAAGTTTTTTTTTACCATGTATTAGTAATAGCTCGCCGACCTTGGTGATCCTGGGGTAAAATGCTCGCCTAAAGATCCGATGCTTGCGGGTTCAAACCCAGCTGGAGTCAACGAATTTTTCTTCAGCGATATATATGTTTATATATATATATATGTATATACTAGCCCCCTTCCCCGTAAAAAAATATTGTAAAGAATCCTGTAAAACAAAGCTTCAAATCATCCATCATGTCAATATAAAAACCCACCTTTTTTACTTATATTTTTTGAAAATACAGTTCTACCATCACTGTATAAGCTCCCTCCCTCTTTTTATCCTCCCTCCTATTTTCATCTCATTCCTCTTTCTTCACCCCCCCCCCCC
>CABFVZ010000037.1:871170-886210 GCA_902151445.1 Timema monikensis
CCCTTCAACCACCCCACTTTCCCTTCACAACTTTTTTTTTCCAACGACTATCGACATTTTTATGAGGAATAAATTAAATTTTCAAAATAAAATATATCCTATGTTACTCGCTGATATTGTAGCTTTATATTGGTGAAAGAATTTTTAAAATCGGTCTAGTAGTTTTTGAGTTTATCCATTACATACAAAAAAACAAAAAATCAAATTTGTCCTCTTTGTAATATTAGTATAGATATGTATATGTATATATATATATATATAGAGAGAGAGAGATATATGTATATATATAGAGAGAGAGAGAGAAAGAAAGAGAGAAAAAGAGAAAAGGAGAAAAAGAGAGAGAGAGAGAGTACAGTGGTATTGCAAACTTATATTAAGCTTTTAATAACATGAATTTTAAATGGAGGATCTACCAATGAAAAGTTGTTTATCCCCTTATAAATTGCACTAATACTGTAGAACCATTTCTCAAGTAGCTTTTTTAATTATTAATTTTCTTGATGGCCTATATTTTACTATATATTATTAATAAGAAACATAAAAAAAATTAAAATATGTTTTTTTTCTCAATTTTATGTAAAGTCTACAAATTATGTATGGGTTTGAACAAATATTTCTTCTTTAGTTTAAGTTTTAATAGAGAAGATCATACATTTCACGTTTTTATAATAAAAAAAAGTTTCATTTCACATTCACACCAATGTCACAACACACGCATAAATATTATTAAATAAAATATTTTTAAATCACAGAGTTGTTAATGTTGTGGATAAAAGAGTGATTACTTATATTGTTTCACACGAGTAAAAAACCATAAAGATTTTTTTTCTTAATTTATTTATTGTCTTCTTGTTGTGATACCTCTAATCACTTCCTCCCCCTTTACCCTTTTTTTTATTTGGCTTGTTGAAATAATACCCTTATTGATTAAATAGCTACGCTCTTGTATTTGTTAATTAAAGTTGTAACCACATCTAAATATAATATTCTTTATAGTTTAAAAATGATACCTGGACTCGGGAATCGAACCCATGACCTTTGACATAGTAAGGCAATGCTCTAACCACTAAGCTATTCAGAATTCCCGTGTTGAGGTGTCATTTCTCAATATAAAAATTATGAAATGATGTCCATTCGAAACTCCTGAGAAAGGTTTGAACGATTCTACTGATTCTAGAAATGGATAAGGATAAGACAGGAACCCACGACCGTAATTATCAACACGGCAATGAGGAATACGGTGACCCAGCATTTGGTGATGGGAGAATCCTGATACCTCAAACAAATAAGCTTTTGCACCCACTTGTAAATTCTCCCACATATCACGATGTTCTTCTTCTGAGGTGGACTCACAGCGTAAGGGGAATTGGCGAGGGTGTGGTGAGCTCTATCGGAGGGGATCCGAGGGTCATCCCCGTCGTCGTCAAAGTCGAGTTGGCGATGTGTCGTCTTAGGTATGGCACCGTATTGGGGGAAAGAAGTATTTGAAACTATAAGTGAAGAATTCGTGACTGGGAATGTCAGTCTTTCCTCTTCTTCTGAATTTGGGTCTTTTGAAGTTGATGGGCCTTTCATCGAATCGTCAATATAGAAAGATCGATCCCCGTTTGAACTTCTGCTGTTACCTGGCATAGTCGAGGGTCTTTCTGCTGTGTTGACGTAGAACGAAGGTTCATTATTGAGTCCTTGGAAGTTTTGAGGGAATTGTTTCTGTTCCAAGGATCCTGGATTCATTCTAATCGTAGAAGAAGTTGTTTCAGTCTGGATAATGGGTATGATGTCCATGCCATCCCTTTTATAGGGACGGGTGGAAAGGTTATTCACATTTATTGATCCTTGGAACGAGTTTTCAAAGTAGAAGATTGGTCCGGTGGATATCTCTGTCGTGGACTCCGGTAAAGCATTAACGCTGGAACTTCCGGGGAAGTTTCTGGTTCTCTCAGATACTGGTGAGGAGGTCGTGTTTAGGTCAAAGGTTTGTCCACCGACCAACATGTCTTCAGGAATCAAGATATCACAGCGGTTAGGAAGTTCTAGAGTCATCGTTGTTTGACGATCGTCTACGGTCTCTTGGTGCTCCTTAATCCGGTCTACGTGTAACGCTCGAGTTTGTCCGGACATTATTTTTCTTACGGATTCCTGGAAACATGCAAAACATTTAAGTTGGAAGATTTATGTACCCTCCATATACCATGAAAGGCAGTAGTCTTTTCTTGTATGATTACACACTATGAGCTTATCTTATACATTATACAATGGGACAAAGAAAGGAACGCTTGTTACGAAACGGAGGATACATTCCATTAGTCTTACTGATAATTTTAAAACTATATACATACAAACTATCCATAGGCTATTTACTCAGATAATTCATATTCACATTTTAGATACAAACTTTATTTTTTCGAACGAGAACACAAAGGAGACCAAGAAAGAAATGGGGAGAGCAGATAATAGAAAGTGTGCAAGTGAGATGAAAGAACAGAAGTAATTAAAGGAGGGAGAGTGGTGGGAAGGATAGAAGAAGATGGAGGAATTTTACTAAACTGACCCGGCAACTGATTAATAACAGTTGATAATGATAATTATGATGAAATAAAACACGTAAATTCGTAGAGTCTTGTAACATAAAATATCCTGTTACAACACATGCCAAGTTCTAGCTCCTGAACTGGAAATTGGATTAACCCTTAAAAATATTAAATCATATTTCATATTAAAGCAAGGCTTCCCAAAATAAAAATGGATGCTCAACAAGTTTTTATTTTTGTAAGAGGAGCTAATATGAGTCAAAACAATCTTGAAAATGTAATATTAAATTATAAGATGATATTCCTTAATGACGTATTTCACAATGCAAACTCTAAAAATAGAATCAGAGAATAACATCATCTAAAAAAATTGTTTTATATTATATAATGCTATCAATAAAGTTCAAGTGTTAAAAAACCTAAGGCAGTTACAAAAAAGTTTTATTAAAATAAAAAGAAACCATAAAAATTATCTCAATTATTTATTGATATGATGCTTAAATTTTAGCTGGAAAATCCTTTTAAAAATATATATAATTTGCCAAAAAATGGTTTAATCTTAATGACCATTAGTTATTCACTATTTTAATCAAATTAAGATAAAGACATTATATTTTTTAAGAAAAAACATTGCATTGGAACAGTAAATATCACATAATCTACTACTATAAATATAATTTTGTAAAGAATATCTATTGATCTATAAATTAATGATGATTGTTTTAGCCTGACATATGACAAATAATAATAATAATATTTAGCACCGCGTCTTACTACCCATTCGGGTTATACGCTTTAAGTACTTATTACGCTAATGGATTAGGAATTGGGAAGGTTGAATTAGAGAAAGTGAACCCGCATTTGCGTGGAGGGAGAGTGGAAAACCATTTAGGAAAAACCACCCCCAGTTCACCCGACCGAGATTCGAACCTCGATCTCCCCGTCCTCAGCAGTCGAGCTCAACACAAGTGCATTAGCCAACTACTCCACAGAGGTGGGTATATGACAAATAGATTCAACTAACAAATAAAAAGCTAGAAATATAAATTAACTTACACAAAATGTAAATAATTAAATTTGCATTTAGTTGATTCACCAATTTAAGTTTTTCATTTTATACTTTAGACTACACTAAATTAATGTATACAAAAAGTATTCACATTGATTACACTTGCAGAAGAAAGCTTTCATTGTTTTAATTATTTAAAAAAACTACCCAACGTTTATTACTTTTATTTAAAGTGAAAAATCACTAAATGAGTATTTTATACAATTTTAATTCTTGTTTCATTATGTGTTCGTGCTAATTATATGCAATAAATGCTAGCCTTAACTGTACATGAACATATGATTTCGTCGACCATGGTGGTCTTGGAGTAAATTACTCGCCTCAAGATCCCATGTTCGTGGTTTCAATCCCAACCGTGGTTGACGGATTTATCCTGAGCAAAGTAAAGCGAGAGTAAGTAAAGCGAAGGTAAGTAAAGCGAGGGTAAGTAAAGCGAGGGTAAGTAAAGCGAGGGTAAGTAAAGCGAGGGTAAGTAAAGCGAGGGTAAGTAAAGCGAAGGTAAGTAAAGCGAGGGTAAGTAAAGCGAGGGTAAGTAAAGTGAAGGTAAGTAAAGCGAGGGTAAGTAAAGCCTTCGGTCACATGTCGATTATGGCACGTAAAATAACCCTGAAATGTAAAAATATCTTTCTAGGCCGAAATTGGTAGGACCTTTCACTCTCGCTCGTAAACAAACTATCGTATGCTGATATAATCAGTTGATTCAAAAAATGCACGTTGAATAACACAAATAACCCGCCTCGGTGGCGTAGTTGGCTAACGCGCTTGTGGTGTTGAGCTAGACTCCCGAGGACGGGGAGATCGAGGTTATAATCTCGGTCGGGTGAACTGGGGGTGGTTTTTCCTAAATGGTTTTTCCACTCTCCCTCCACGCAAACGCGGGTTCACTTCCTCTAATTCAACCTTCCCAATTCCTAATCCATTAGCGTAATTAGTACTTAAAGCGTATAACCCGAACGGGTAGTAAGACGCGGTGCTAAATATTATATTAATACAGCAAATAAAAATAAATAAAAAAAACCAATGTTTACCTTTTGTCGTTCAAATCACTTTGAGACATGATTCAAGTGAATAATATTAGCTATGTATTATACATAATTCCCTTTATTACTTAACACTCTCACTTTCATTTCGTTGTATTTATATTTCTAAAAACATTAGTCCTTTATCACCATAAAATACACCACTAACAACTTTTTTATAGAAAAATTCATTTTTCTTGATCCATGACGAACATATATTCAATAATTTTTATAACATTACTTATTGTTTGATATTTTACTTTGTAGATCGTGTGGTTACACTCTTCGATGTGTCAGCTATGGCCATATTTGTTGACTGAAATGTACAAGCTATCTCTCGATCAGTTATGGTACACGTAGTAGATACATTTATCAGACGACCACTGATAGTAGAGACTGCAGATAAGTAATCTTCAGTGCTTTGACGAATCAGCTTAGGCAAATATAAACTTAAGATAGGGATGAATTTCGAGGAAATGTAAACTAATTAAGAATTCTACACTATTCACCCACGTCTGAACATTGAATTCTAGAAAAGAAGTATATTTCCTGTTTAAGAGATGCAATATTATATTGTTGTTATTTATCATGAAAGATTGAAAAAATATTTTAATCAGATGATTTAATTATTGTGTTTGCTCTAACGCCCATACTGGTCATTAGTAACGGCAACTTTAAAATTTTCAATTCTAGGCTTCAGATTCAAAAGAGTCAATAGAAAGTAAAAACACAGACACTGATTTAGTGAACTATGTATTCATACCAATAAGCAAAAATAATCTTGAGCAAAATATATATATATATATATATATATATAACTTTTCTTTCTAAACTATCAAATTCCCTCAAGCGTTAATAGTGACTTATTCCACTTCGGTGGTCACACGGTCTGACGTGCTACTCTCGTGTTAGGATAGACTGCCGATGACGGGAAGATCAAGGTTCAAATATAAGCTGGGTAGGTGACCTGGTGGCCTAGGGGTAAGATGTTGGAATTCTGTGCTGGGGGTCTGGGGTTCAATCCTCGGTCCCGGCACAGATTTATCTGATTACCAAACCCTTCCTTCACCTCTGACAAGACGTATATTAATCACAGCTTGTAAACATGGGGAATGCCAGGCCTCCACCGTGGTTCGGATTCCACGTTAAATTGTAGGTCCTCCATTTCATCTCACAATCACCCTACTATTACACATTAGCGAAAGTGCGTATAACCCGAACGGGTAGTAAGACGCGGTACTACTACTACTACTAATAATAATAATAATAATAATAAGTTGGGTGAACTTAGGGGGGTTTAAAAGAAAAAGTTTTCCACTCTCCCTTTCGTAAACGAGTACACTTCCTCTAAATTAAATCTTTCTCATCCCTAGCTCACTAGCCTAATTAGGACATAAGCGTATAACCTGAATAGGTAGTAATATTCGGTGCTAAACAAATATATATATATATATTAATAGCGTCTATTATTTTATTTTTAGCACTATGACATATATTTAAATAGCTTTGAATTACTTTTATTAAAACGAACTTTAATGAAAATAGAGTATATTTTATTTATTTATAAAACTACGTTTTAGTGAACTCGCTTCTGTTTTACTCTTTATTAATTTTTTTTCCCACCACATCTTAGTAAACGTTGCGTCCATAAACATATATTAAATATTATTATTACTAGCACCACGTCTTACTAACCGTTCGGGTTATACGCACTTACGCTAATGTGTAATGGTAGGGTGATTGTGAGATGAAAATGAAGGACCTACAGTTTAACGTGGGATCCGAATCACGGTGGAGGCCTGACATTCCACACATTCACAAGATGTCTTGTCAGAGGTGAAGGAAGGGTTTGGCAATCAGATAAATCTGTGCCGGGACCGAGAATTGAATCCCGGACCCCCAGCACACATATCTGACACCTTACCCCTAGACCACCAGGTCACCTACCATATATTAAATATATAGTGGACTAAGACTGAACAAGGTATAATTTGAGAGAATTAATCCAATTTTCATGAAGTAAGACGGAAAAATAATTGAAGAAAAACCTTAACCTTCACGTCACAGAATAAATGAGCCTGGAATTTAGACTGCGTGACCACCAATAGTCTTCCCCCCTTCATAAGCTTTGTATACTTCATTTTTTTACTGCACCACCGCTTACTACCCGTTCAGTTTATATGCTTATGTACTAATACGCTAGTTGTTTTTAGGGATTGTAAAGGTTATATATATTAAGAGGAAGTGTACATGCATTTGCATGTAAGTAAAGTGGGAAACAACCCTTTCGGGGGAGAGGGGGGGTACCTCGTACACCCGACCGAGATTCTAACATAATTCCCCCCCGTCGTGGGCAGTTTATTTAACTGCGGACCCGCCTCGGTGGCGTAGTTGGCTAACGCGCTAGTCGTGTTAAGCTCGACTGCCGAGGACGGGGAGATCGAGGTTCAAATCCCGGTCGGGTAAACTGGGGGTGGTTTTCCCTAAATGGTTTTCCACTCTCCCCCCACGCAAATGCGGGTTCACTTCCTCTAATTCAACCTTCCCAATTCCCAATCCATTAGCGTAATATAGTACTTAAAGCGTATAACCCGAACGGGTAGTAAGACGCGATGCTATTATTATTATTTTAACTGCGAGAGTAGCGCGTTAGACCATGTAAGCCAACTCAAGAGGGATTATTATTGTTAGTTTATATTAATTGTAAACATGACGTAATTTTATTAGGAAAGATTTTAAAAAAGAAATTCTTCCCCATTATAGTAGAGATTTAATAAAATAATTATTAAGAAATTCATCCTTTGTGTTCAAGGTTGAGATTCGAACCTCAGCGTATTCGTAAGCATAAATCGAGAGTGACACCCTAGACTACGTGACCATTGATGCAGGTGGAAGAAAGGTGGCGGGAGTTGGGCGATTAATTGGAATAGCTACAAGAGGAAACACCTATTAAGCTATAATAGGCTGATAGGTAAAAGGATGGTATAAATTTTAGAGGAAATGTACTCAAATTCGTGTGGTGTGAGGGTGTAAAAACATTTATAAAAACCTGATTACACCCGATCATTATTTGAGCCACGTTCTCGCCATCACCGGAAATCCTGTTTAATACCAGAGTGACGCGTTAGACCATTCGACTACCAATGCGAGAATTTTCTTTTAAACATTTTAGAAAGCTCCCCCCTTCCACCTAAAAAACATTATTTGTGGTTAACATTGATAATATTTTACTGTTCTTATTATTAGCACCGCGTCTTACTACCCGTTCGGGTTATATGCACTTACGCTAATGTGTAATGGTAGGGTGATTGTGAAATGAAATGGAGGACCTACAGTTTAACGTGGAATCCGAACCACGGTGGCGGCCTGGCATTCCCCACATTCACAAGATATCTTGTCAGAGGTGAAGGAAGGGTTTGGTAATCAGATAAATCTGTGCCGGGACCGAGGATTGAACCCCGGCCGCCAGCACAAAAGTCTGACATCTTACCCCTAGACCACCAGGTCACCTTTACTGTTCTTAAAGTGCTATTTTAAAAAGTATTGATAATATTTACTGTTCTTATATTGTTATTTTAAAAGCATTGATAACATTTTACTGTTTTTATAGTGTTATTCTAAAAGTATTGATAACATTTTATTGTTCTTATAGTGTTATTTTAAAAGCAATGATAATATTTTACTGTTTTTATAGTGTTATTCTAAAAGTATTGACAACATTTTACTGTTCTTAGGGTGTTATTTTAAAAGCATTGATAAAATTTTACTGTTCTTATATTGTTACTCTAAAAGGATTTATAACATTTTACTGATCTTATGGTGTTATTTTAAAAGCATTGATAACATTTTACTGTACTTATAGTGTTATTTTAAAAGCATTGATAAAATTTTACTGTTCTTATATTGTTATTCTAAAAGGATTTATAACATTTTACTGTACTTATATTGTTATTTTAAAAGCAATGATAATATTTTACTGTTCTTATAGTGTTATTTTAAAAGCATTGATAATAGATCAAAAGTGACAGTTTCAGATCACATGACTTGACGTATTAACATGTGAAAATAGATTTAGTGAATTTTTTAAGTTGTGAGATAAGTATTTTCTTATGAAAATAATTGGTCTGCATACTTTTTTTCAATAAAGACGGCATCAATGTAAAGAGAATATATTATTATTATTATTAGCACCGCGTCTTACTACCCGTTCGGGTTATACGCACTTACGCTAATGTGTTATGGTAGGGTGATTGTGAGATGAAATGGAGGACCTACAGTTTAACGTGGAATCCGAACCACGGTGGAGACCTGGCATTCCTCACATTCACAAGATGTCTTGTCAGAGGTGAAGGAAGGGTTTGGCAATCAGATAAATCTGTGCCGGGACCGAGGATTGAACCCCGGCCGCCAGCATAGAAGTCTGACACCTTACCCCTAGACCACCAGGTCACCTACTAAAGAGAATATAAAGGTAGCATCACTTGGAGGAATTTGATTATGGTATTGGTTACGTAACCCAGTAAAGAGCAGTTATATTTTAATACTAAAACATACACATACATTGTTTTTATTTAATTAGTAAGGTGATGACGTTAATTGGACACGCCATTGGATTTTAAGGGTTTTATTGAATGTTCCAAAATGTGAGCTCATTTTAGTAGCATAGTTTGTATGACATATTGTAAGGTTTAAATAATTATAAATGCTGTTGGAATGAGATATCTAAAAAATGTTTGTGGGAAATCTCGTATGAACAAAGTCAGTAATAAATGGGTGCTGAAAGAGTGCGGTTTGAAAAGGAATTCAATAGGTCAATTAGAAAGAAGCGTCTTACGTTGGTTTGGGCATGTTGAGAGGATGAGTGTGGTTTGAGGAATGAAGCAAATATATGAAGGTAGAGTGTGTGGATCAAAAGGAGGGAGTAGGCCAAGTAAGACGTGGCTAAATGTTGTGGAGGAATGAGTGAAAGAGATAAACATTACTGTAAGAGTTTTACTAATAAAAACGCATGTGTGACTCGGTGTATTGATGTTGTTGAAGAGAAGGGAGTATGCAAGGATAGGGAAGTGTGGAGAACGTTAGGATGTATTAAGTACGGAGTTGTTATTTTTTGAGCTAAACTCAAAATCTCTTACCCACCTCGTGAGGGAACGGCGTTATTAGGTATGTATATATGTATGTATGTCTTCCATAGCCTTGTGTATTTAACGCACTGGCTTGTGTACTGAGTGACGTCACAAACTCAGCCAATCAAATATATTTCTCAATCTGGCTCTACCTTTATATTCGCCTTTACATCGGACGGTGCCATATATAGGCATATTTGAAATGTTTTTTGAACTTATGATGATTTTGAAACATTCTTTTAGTACTCTCAGCAAAATTCTTTTTCATATCTGAAGCAACATTACGTCAGAGAATTTATTTTATGTACCAAAGTACATTCACGACACCTATTTTCATTATTTTGTTTTTCCATTCTAAGTTTCAAAACAACAAAAATAAAAAAGCCTTTATTTTTTATCTTTCGGTATTTACATAGAAATCGTGCAATCAGTTAAAATAATACTCCTGGGCGTTTTCTAACTTCAGGGAAGTTTAAATGCAGTCTTGCCTTTGTGTATAAGAAGTGTATTCTATCTGGTTCAGAAAGGTCATATTTGCTTCTTGTTTACGCCAAACTAGCTCCTAAACACAAGAGGATAAACGGTCTTTTCAATGTACGTTCGAGATCGCACCAAGCAGTTGTGTGTTGATATTGACAAGAAATATTTTCCCACCATGTCCCGAATGTGTTAACAAAATGACGCTCGAAACGTGATGTCTTTCCCTTTTAGAAGTTCTTTGTTTAAAAATGAATATATATATATATATATATATATATATGTGTGTGTGTGTGTGTGTGTGTGTGTGAAAAATAGTATGCCAAAATGGAAAATTTAAACTATTAATCTATACTTATAAAATAACATGTCCTGACTGACTGACTGATTCATCATCGCCGAGCGCAAACTATCAAGGCTACAAGCATGAAATTCGGACTGTATATTCATTTTGTTATGTAGGCACCCACTAAGAAAGGATTTTAGAAAATTCCACCCCAAAGGGGTCAAAATAGGGGATGATAATATGTATGATAATATGTATGAAAGTCCGTCATTTTGAAAGTTACATAAACAAAATTTTGTATTTCGGTTATTGACGTAAAACAAATAAATACGTGTTTCAGGAATTTTGGAAATTTTATTTAATAAGGGATGAAAAAGGGGGTGAAAGTTTGTATCGGACTTGCATTATTTTTGATCTGAGGTCAAGTTATGGTCATCAACGTAACGTAATATTTTAAATTAATCTGTAAATACATATGTATATTTTCGTATTTGTATATAATCAACTTCCACGCGAGCAAAGCCGCGGGCAACAGCTATCTAGTGTAGTAATAAAATTGTAAGTGAAATAATCCACTGGAAATAGAAATAAACAAACATATTAGCTCTCTTTGAAAATGTTTACTGTTCGGAAGTGACACAAAGGTGTCAGAACTATATATTTTTAAACGTTTGTTCACTTGGTAATTAACTGGCCCCAAGGTGTAGTGGTCAGTTCACCGGGCTTCGATTCTAGGGGTTCCGAGCTCAATTCCAGGCTGGTACCTTGAGTATATTTCCCGAAAGGGGCTTTTACCCCAACCGGTACCAGGGTATGGTTAGCTAGGTTTAAGTGTTTCCACTGGTTCCAAACCCTCGTACTCACTATCATTCTCATACTCACTATCACCATCACCTCATCTCATCTCACCAGGACATGTAAGGAGCCTCCACAGAAAGGATGTACTATTAGTACATTCGGGCGTCCCTTGGGTAACGGTACATTAATACTGCCTAATCTTTCCTCTTCACTTATTTTCTAATTACGCTAATACTTTTAAGGACTAGGAAGGTTATATATAATGGAAGTGTACCCGCATTTGGGTGGAGGTAGAGTGAGTAAAAATTTGTTTTTGAACCCCTTACCCCCCCCTCAGTACACCCGACTGAGATTCGAACCTTGATCTCCCCGTCAACGGCAGTCTAGTATACCACGAGAGTAGCGCGTTAGACCATGCGGCCGCCGAGGCGTGTCAAATATATTTAACACTTTAGCTTTCATCTCGCTTCTCCGTGCTAATGTGGATACATTTATTATTTTAAAAAATTCTTACCAATTTTTTCGTTAGTAACTCGATCACAGGTTTGAATGTGAATAAAAAAAAGCTTTCACCTTTCCTCCTATGAAAGTAAAAAACTTTGATTTTACCAAAGCTCAAATGAACTAGATCTTTTAACGATCTCTCAACGATCATTTTCATAATATAATAAGTACATCTTCTGTTGCGTTCTTTCCTAATTTTACTAATATAAAAAAAATTGTTGAATAAATTATAGCGACTCGTCTTTAACTATTCAATGTGCGATTTATGAAATCCAATTTTATGTATAATAAATGAATGGTATGACCCAATTTAATTTAATTATTGTCAAAGAAATAGAACAAAATAAAATTGAATCCAATAATTTAAAATTCTATAATTATTGCAATGAGTAAATTAGATTACCTTTATTGGGATTCACAAAAGAGATATTTTGAATATTAATTTAATAGAATATTACACGTACACAAAAAGTGACAAATATGTTACGCGTTTTTTTTCGGTTAATGTGATCATGATATTAACATTCTTGTGGGTATATCTTTAATTTATAAATTCTTCAAGCGCACACACACTTAAAAATTTACACCAGAAAATGGATAAGAGAAATATTTATATTCTGCTCAGGTTCCCCTTTAAATCATGATATTCTGGATTTAAAATGAATCGGGAAAGTTTTATGTAGTTTAGGACGTCAAGTCCAGCCCCCTCACGTATAAACGTCCCACACGTTGGGTTTCATCAAGCATTATTTATTATTATTATTAGCACCGCGTCTTACTACACGTTCGGGTTATACGCACTTACGCTAATGTGTAATGGTAGGGTGATTGTGAGATGAAATGAAGGACCTACAGTTTAACGTGGAATCCGAACCACGGTGGCGGCCTGGCATTACCCACAAAAAGTATTATAAAAGCAACAGAAATACTACAGGAGATTTTTAATAAAGACTACATTTGTATGTCCACCTGAATATAAAAACGTTAGTTTGTGTTTTCTACTGAGTGAGTGAGTGAGTGAGTGAGTGAGTGAGTGAGTGAGTGTGTGTGTGTGTAGGCATTTAAATGTTTGTAAGTTCATTCATGTTTTCATTTATATATACTATGGAATATACTATACAATAGATATAGTATATTCCATATTTTATATATATATTTTATATACACAATGTATTGTGTAGTATATTTTGAGTGATTGAGTGACGAAGCAAGTATATGAAGGTAGTGTATGGATCAAAAGGAAGTGGTCGGCCATATAAGATGTAGTTAAATGTTGTAGACGAATGTGTGAAAAAGAGAAACATTAAAGTTTGATTCACACTGGTAGGACTGTGCGCAGACTGTGCTGGGACTGTGTCGTGCTGCCAACATTCTCGAACAGGTCATTCCCATAAGAGTTACCTTGTAAGACCGTTTTTGATTCACACTCATAGGACTGTGCTCAGGCCGTGCTGTGACTGTGTCGTCTTGGATCGTTTCAAAAGTGATTTCCCAAGGTCACGGTCCAGCACGGTATGAACACAGTCCCAACACAGTCCTATCAGTGTGAATGTAGATTATGTCGCCTTAATGTCGTCTTAGTGTTGTTTCACCTACTTCGGCTTCTTCCGGCAAGCGGCGAACCTTCACTAAGGTTCTTATCTACAATCTGACAGTGGCTGCGGAACATTCCAACATTGTTAACACAACTGTGTACAATAAACCAAAACCATGGATGAAGAAAACTTAATAATGTTGGTTCAAGAATATGAATGCTTGTATAATTTGCAGCATAAAAAATATGATAATAATCTCACTAAAGAAAATATTTGGAAGGAGATAGCTGAAAAACTGAATGCAAGAAGTTTCTGTAAGGTTTCAAAGTTCGGGACACTCATTCTTAATATTTGTGAAACTTTTGATGGTCATCTCTGAGTTGCCCAAATATATTGTGGAATTCTTCTTCTCTTGCTCTAAACAAATGATGAACCCAGTATTTTCTTCGTTTTCTCCTCTTTTTATCAAGTGAAATAAGATAAAGACCACATGCAACAATCGCATCTTCCTCTGTTTGATCCATGTCTACTGCTGACGATGAGCAAAACAGCGCTAACAGCACAGTTCCAGCACAGTCCTATCAGTGTGAATGGTAGCGACACGACACAGTCCCAGCACGGCCTGAGCACAGTCCTATCAGTGTGAATCAACCTTAATAGTCTTAATAATAATAGAGCACGTATGACTCTGTGTATGGATGTTGTTGAAGCGAAGGGAGTATTCAAGGATAGAGAAGTGTGGAAAAAGTTAATGAGGAGAGATTTAGTACTAAGTTGTTTTTTGAGATATATTTATAGTTTATTTCCTACCACATAAGGGAACGGCATGATTATGTATGCATTTATGTAACTATATATATAATCTACATTTCGAGACGGGATAATTTAAGGATTTTTGTACTGTAAACTTTGCAAGTTTTTAAGAATACGTTTATTTAAGTATAGAATTAGTTACCTACGGCTGTAGAATCTACTTAATAACTTCTTTAAAATTATATGAAACTTGGCTGTGATAAGATCTAAGAACGTCCGTTCCCTTAACTACACCCTCTCCCCCCCTCCCCTATATGTTGAACAGTCTATTCAATATGTTACCCTTGGTTTACATCCCAAGTACTGCCTCTTTGCTCATTTTTAATTGTATATGTTGGTTTAAAGTACCCCTATTCTACAGGTTTTGGTGACTAATGAGTTAGTGAGTTAGTTAATGAGTGAGTGATCGAGTGAGTGAGTTAGTGAGTGAGTGAGTTAGTGAGTGAGTGAATTAGTGAGTGAGTTAGTGGGCTAGTGAGTGGATGAATGAGTAAGTGAGTCTCAAAATAAGCGTTTTTTTACAGTCTTATATCTCACGATCCACTTGAGATAGAAACTTCAATTTTTAAATTTTTAAATTTGTTGTCTTAGGCTAGAAGATTATTAAATTTTTACGTTCCTATAATTGGTTGGGGACAAGTTGTAGGGTGGGCTGGGGGGGGGGATACTGGGTCTGAGTTGTATAGTGTTAAAGGTCTCTGGGAGGGTTGACGCCTTGTTACCCAGCTCGTGTACTATATTGCATCTTGGCATGTTGATACTTCAACATTAAGAATCACCTACTCCGGTGGCTGCATGGTTTGAGGCTTCACTGTCGCAATAGAATAGACTTCTGATGACGGGGAAAATTGAATTTCGATCACGATCGAGTGTAATGTGTGC
>CABFVZ010000037.1:886721-902497 GCA_902151445.1 Timema monikensis
TATTATTATTATTATTATTATTATTATTATTATTACTATTATTATTATTATTATTATTATTAGCACCGCGTCTTACTACCCGTTCGGGTTATACGCACTTACGCTAATGTGTAATGGTAGGGTGATTGTGAGATGAAATGGAGGACCTACAGTTTAACGTGGAATCCGAACCACGGTGGAGGCCTGGCATTCCCCACATTCACAAGTTGTGATTAATACACGTCTTGTCAGAGGTGAAGGAAGGGTTTGGTAATCAGATAAACCTGTGCCGGGACCAAGGATTGAGCCCCGGACCCCCAGCACTGAGGTCCGACACCTTACCACTAGACCACCAGGTCACCTTTAGATTTCTATTGACGGCCGGGTGAACTAATAGGTTTTATTCCTTACCACTCTTACTCACTCCACGCATATGGGTGTACCTTTCCTACAATTCTAACCTTTAGCCCAATTAAGCGGTTAAATTGTCTAATGTGTTACTATCGTAAGAGTGTGTACTTCCGATAAACAGAAAATCGGGTTTGAATCCCGGTTGGTTCTACTGAGGGTAGTTTTCCCTAGACAGTCTTACAATATTTCTCTGCAAGCAAATGCGGACACTCTTCCTCTAAATGCAACCCTTCTCATCCTTGATATTTTAGCGCAGTTAGTACATCTGAATTAATATGCTGCTCTAAAATAAAAGATATAAGCTTTCTAATAAATAAATTTTATACATAACTGATAATCCAAAATATTAAGATGCGGTGCGGACCCGCTTCGGTGGCCGAATGGTCTATGGCATCACTCACGCAGTAGACTAGATTCCAATGACGGGGCGATTAAGTTTCGAATATCGGTCGTGTGTACTGAGGGTGATTTTTCCAAAATGGTTTTCCATTCTACCTCCATGCAAATGCGAGTACAATTCATCTAATCCCTAAAACCAATTATTGCGATTAGTACATTAGTACATTATCGCTTCACTATTAATAGAGAGAAATCTTCAAAACAACCCACAAAACGGTTGATCTTCCTGGGCCTGGAGATAGACACGGAGAAATAAACGCTATCATTAACACCGGAATCGTGCTGAGGGTCCGGGGTTCAATCCTCGGTCCCGGCACAGATTTATCTGATTTCCAAACCCTTCCTTAACCTCTGACAAGATATCTTGTGAATGTGGGGAATGCCAGGCCTCCACCGTGGTTCGGATTCCACGTTAAACTGATAGGTCCTTCATTTCATCTCACAATCACCCTACCACTACACATTAGCGTAAGTGCGTATAACCCTAACGGGTAGTAAGACGCGGTGCTAATAATAATAACAACACCGGAATCCCAGAGAAAGGCAGCCATATTGCTCAAGGCCCTTAGTTCCTGCAAGGATGACAAGGAGGTCCTAAGAATCGGAGGCTAGATTTCCTGGATAGCCTATAATTTACGCTGGCCTGGATACGCCACAGCAAGAGTATACCGGATAGCCCCGCTGATAGCACAACGACTGCTAGGACTCCCGAGGTGGCTATCAGCGACCTGGAATTACCCGGAAATAGAACCCTCGGTAATATTTGCAGATGCGACCCTTTGGACATTAGCGGCATACAACCCCAAGGAAAATGAGGACATGGCTCAACGCCTGGTCAACCCGACGGAAATCAACGAGGCGGAAATCACAGCAGGGCTATTAGCCATGATGTGGGAAATGAGGGAGAGGAACCCAGACGGATTATTGATAGGTGTGGATAACACCACGGCTTTCTACACCATCAGAACCGGTAGATGCCTAGTGTTCAATAAACCAGCAACGAGGAACCTCCATTAAAGAGTCATGGCCCAGTTGCACAAGATACCATAGGATACATTCTGGATCGGCTCTGCGTGTAATCCAGCAGACTAACTATCCAGAGAGATCCTGAAGAGACTCCTGGAAGAGGAAGGAAGAACAGCCGGAATCTTTCACCCAGAAGACATCGAAATAGAATTAATGAATATGTTGTATATATAAGCGCTGTTACTATTTTCATCGTACAAATTCCTTGTTAATCAAGGCCTAGGCCAACGGTTCTCCTTCTTCCACGCCCTCGGCTGTCCCCGAGGGATCGTCCACCAATTTCCGCCCGAGAGGCGCCTATGTACGGCAAGGGTGGACGGGCTTCGGGACTCAGTCGGGAAGTGGAGGGAGGAGACCAATGGTAATAAAAAAAATTTAATCTAAAAAAAATTAAAGATATTTTTATTTATTTTTATCTACCACTTCATTTCATTCTTATAACGAAATATAAATATATACACTATATGTTCCCTAGTGTGTGTGAATTGCTATTATATTGGTTCATGCTCTAAGCCTAGAAAACAAGTCATTACACATATTTTCAAAGGTGTTCAAAAGGCGTATTTTATGTTTGCTCTCTTGCCCTTGCTAGAGGCCGTATATATAGTCGATAATCGAATTCCAACCAATTTCCCATTTGATCTGATATATATATAGGCCTATATTAAAATTTAGAGGAAGTCCTTATTCACACTTTCTTGATCTTGCAATTACAGTGTTTATAATTCACTTCAAAGGTTTAGCTGCCTTTGAATAGGGGAAATCGTTTGTGTATTTAAATATATATCTACGTAAATGTAAGATCAAATAAAATGATTAAATGGAATGTTATTTTGTTTATATTTTATTTGCCTTGCCAGAGAATCAACTTTACCTATAAATTAAAATAAGTACTTTATACTCCACCCCCCAGCCCCCCCCACACACAAAAAAAAGTAACGGCAAAGAATGTTTTTTTAATGTTTTTTTTATTTCAACTCGAAATTTCTCATGTAATCTCACTTTCGATTTAAAGCTGTTTTTTTTTAGATTAATTTAGATAGAAAATATATGAATACCTAAATTGAATAATGTATTAATAACAACCGATGTTCATGTGCTTTAAATACATCGATATGTGAATTAAAAAAAATGACCAGTGGTACATATCCTTAGTGTGTCAAGTTTCGGCTTTATATGTTAGACTCGGTTTGCTTGTTGGGGGCTCTGCCCCCAAACCCCTGGTGAATTTTCTTTGTAACTAGATGTAAACTAATATAATTCCAGAGCTTTTTTTTATAAGTCTTACTGTTTAGCCACAAGAAACCTATAAAGAAAGAACGGCACCAACTTTGAAGATGCTCCACCATTTTGAATTTTTTTTCGGGGGTTAAAAAATGGTTTGTTTAATTTTTTGGAACTTTCCCGTCGGATACAGGTTAGAAGCTATAAGTTTGATAAATTTCAAGTTTCTATCTCATCTGGAAGTGGGTAAACATTAATGTCAGTGAGTGAGTTAGCCATGTGGCTTTATAGTAGTATGATGGTTTTGGAGTTCTAGCATATACATACAAACAAATACATATATTTTACTTATATGATGATGATGACGATGACGATGACGATGACGATGAAACATAAGAAATTAAAAAGATTCTTAGTTAGAACGATATCATTTGAGGGACTAACTAGGTCTCTGCATGGTATTCTGTCTTCTCATTTCTTGAAAAACATGGCGTGCACATATGTTAATATCTAGCACGCGAGTTGGCTTAGTGAGTATAGGCCAAGGACAGGAAAATAGCCTAGTATTTCTTTTTTCAAACGGTTTTATCGTAAATCTTAACTTTTTATGATGGATGTTTATAATTTAAATGTTTGTCTCCGATACTTTACCTAAGTCTCTATGGTGTTTTATACTTCTTGACCTATGATCCCCAAATTACACCACTATCATCAGCATGAAATTTAATTTTTGTAGGGATGAGGACTGCCGAATTTATAAGAGGTGAACCCAAATTCAAGTAAAGGGAGTCCGACACCTAAACCCATACGGTAGCGTGTATGTCTTACTGAACTAAGGAGCCCCCGCCAGTTTTTGTGGGACCTCTCTAGACCCAAGAGAATGCCATTAAACCCGTCAGATATTAAATACAAATTATTATGTAGTTATTAAAGTTTAAATCTTTATTCCCGAGTGCGAGTTGTCATTTTTCATAAATTTACATTTTAATAATTTATTGTTGTTATTTGTGTTATTTTTTGTCCATGAAAATGTATATTCTTTGTATACAATCAATAAACTAAACTAAACTGAACCAAGTGTCCCGGATTCTATTCCCGGCATGTCCGGAAAAAAATTTCGTTTGTGAAATGTGGGTCCACTTTTACTTACACAGTGATGAATTAACGGCTGGGGGCTGGTTGTTGTGTATGTTTTAGAATTAAGTTAAAATATATAAGTCATGTGCTGATATTATAGGTCGGTTCAGAAAGTGCATGTTAAACATCTAAACTAATTTATTTTTAATTTGGATGGAGATTTGTACATTATTTGGAGATAAAAACACACCCTCATCATGATCCTCACGCGAATAATATTTGGAGGAGGAGGAAGAGGAGGCAGTTGAGACATGGTGTGATGATCCGACAAGTGCACGGGGGTTCCTGCTTCGACCCTTACCAAGATATATGCTTATGACAGAATTAATATGAACAAGACCTGCGGTGGATTGGGACTCACTCCATTCGCTATTTTCTAGCTTAATCTCGCTCAAAGAGGAGCCGAGGCCTTTTTCGGACAGGTAAAACACCTCGTGGAACATCTGTCACTTGTGAGAGAAGAGCGTCCCGTCCCTTAGGGCACCCTGAAGCCCACCACAGCGTGGAGCCTCCAACTCCTAACCTTGAAGTCTTCTCAGGGTGGACCGGGGGTAAACACCTTCACAGTCTCTTGACCCTTGGCTCCTATGATGTGACCACCACCATCACTAGAAGGAATGAACAGGCCCCGTGGTGTACATGGCTACGAGTCTAGAGGTACCGGGTTCAATCCCCGGCTGGCACCTTGGATATTTTTCTCGAAAGTAGAATCACTCCTAAGGTCAACAGGATTTGGTTAATTAGGCTTAAGTTAGGTTTAAGTGTTTCCATTGACTCCACACCATCATCCTCATACTCACTATCTCCCTCATACTCACTATCACCCTCATACTCACTACCACCATCATCTCATCAGGATATGGAAAGAGCTTCCACGGAAAGGATGTACTATTAGGACATCAGTACGTCCCCTGGACAACGGTACATTAGTACTGGCCAATATTTCCACTACTGGGCTACGAATGATGTAGCCCAGACGCGCATTATCTATTATTATTATTATTATTATTATTATTATTAGAGGAAGTCGAAATCTCAGTACACGTTATTCAGTTCATTGCTCCTAAGCTACCTAGCGGGGACCTTATGGTAGTGTCCTAACCAGCTATCCACGATTGAACCGGGTACGCATTACCAGCCGTTTAGTGTGCGCAGGATTAGAACCGGGGTGAGGGTGTTAGTGCTCCCAATGGGATGAGATGAGAAATTGAATTTTGGAATTTCCCAAATCTAAGACTTTAGAAATTTAAAAAATTCCCATGTGTCAAGAGCAAAATTTAGAACACCAAGGGTGGGTGAGTGGGTGGGAGGAGGTTTTGGAGTATGGGACATTCCCCAGTTATTAGAAGCGCCAAGGGGCTCTTTTCCCCCTGGTAAAAATTGTATTTGAAGCGATAATTGGGCCTGGAACTATGGTTTTAGGCAACAGTATTCTTAAAGATATATTACCCGCCTCGGTGGCGTAGTTGGCTAACGCGCTAGTCGTGTTGAGCTCGACTGCTGAGGACAGAGAGATCGAGGTTCAAATCTCGGTCGGGTGAACTGAGGGGGAGGGGGGGGTTCCTAAATGGTTTTCCACTTTCCTTCCACGCAAATGTGGGTTCACTTCCTCTAATTCAACCTTCCCAATTCCTAATCAATTAGCGTAATTAGTACTTAAAGCGTATAGCCTGAACTGGTAGTAAGACGCAGTGTTAAAAAAAAAACCTTTCATAATCGAAAGTACTGGGGTACAGAGTAATTCTAAAATTTCCCATTTCAAAATATTAACTCTTCCCAAAATGCTCAACTTTAAAGCTTTTTCCCAACGTTGGGGTGGGAGAGGGGTTGACCCCCCCCCCCTCAACACGACGCCCCTGAACTTCAGTACTTCCATCTGGAATAAAAGTCCCAATCTTCAATCTTATTATAAGAATTCCGTCTTAGTTCACGAGCCCACAGTTGATCTAATTTTTATTTTATCATCGCGTCTTACTACCCGTTCGGGTCATACGTTTATATAATAGTTACGCTAATGGTTTTAGAGATAGGAAAGGTTATATTTGGAGTAAGTGTAAGCATATTTGCATGGAGGGAGAGCGTAAAAACCATTTTATATTTTAAATATTCACCCTCAGTACACTCAACTGAGATTCGAACCTCAATCTCCCCGTCATCAGCAGTTTAGTATATTGTGAGATTAGCGCACTAGACCATGCGGCCACTGAAGTGCTGGTTCTCATATTATTATTAGTACCGCGTCTTACTACCCGTTCGGGTTATACGCTCTTACGCTAATGTGTAAAGGTAGGGTGATTGTGAGATGAAATGGAGGACCTACATTTTAACGTGGGATCCGAACCACGGTGGAGGCCTGGCATTCCACACATCCACAAGCTGTTATTAATACACGTCTTGTCAGAGGTGAAGGAAGGGTTTGGTAATCAGATAAATCTGTGCCGGGACCGAGGATTGAGCCTTGGGCCCCAGCACAGAAGTTTGACACCTTTCACTCTAGACCACCAGGTCACCCTGGTTCTCATCTTAAAATACGTATGTTTTCAGTATCAGTCTGAGGAAGACCCTTGAAAAAAAAAAAAAAGGTCTTCTCATTGCAGATTGCAGGGCTGAGGACTGTAGCCCTGGGTTGACTAATGGGAGCTGGCGAATAGACATGTACACAGGCCCAGGATCACTGTTGTGCGTGGTTGCCATGGTGACGGCGCCATAGGGACTACCCGTGCGGCCGCCGTCGAGGATGATGACTACACTCTCTCTACCCGTCAGTGTGTCATGGGTTGTCGGTGAGGTAGCACATAGTTCCTCTTGTGTTAGTTCCCTGTAGTCGACGCTAACATAGCGGTCAATGAAAGGTGAGATTACGCCATAAAATAATGTATTAATTGTTCTAAAAAAAAAAAAATAGATCTCTCAATTTCACTCTAGTAGTATAATTAGTGTAATGTAACCAACCTCTACTAAATGATAGCATCATTATATTTTAGATATTTTTTTACTAATTTTTTTTTTCTGACAAATATTTTGTCGAATGAATCCATTTCATTGTTTTATTAAAATATTTCAAAACACAATTAAAAAATAAATATTGGATATATCTTTTTGGGGCGTGACCATAAATACTTGTATTTGTTATTCAGTGGACAATTTTTTTTAGGAGGATCTCTAGTTCGAACATGGATGCAGCCTAAATGTTTTGTTTATCTGTACTCTGGTTAGAAAGAGATTGGAATATCTAGTGCCTGGTGCTCATGTTTAGTTCTCTTTCCTAACTTGTTTCTATGTCGTGTTGTTATATACATTATTTTATATACATTTTTAATATTTATCTCTTGCTGAAGAACACGACAATAATAATAATAATAATAATAATAATAAGATTATTAACAGTTATTAGAAATAATTGCATGTCCGAGTCAAATAAACACTTTTTTTTTGCAGTCTAGTAATAATACGAGATAAATATAGAATTTTCGTAATTGTGATTTAAGTGATAGTAAAATAAAATTTCATTAGAAAATATAACTTTAAAATAGTGTCAAGGGATATTTTTTTATGATAAATTGTAATCTCGCATGCAAGATTATTGTTAATAACGTTTGTTAGATATTAACCTATTTTTCTAGTGTTTTTTTCTTAATTTGTGGGAAAACTATTAGTGTTTTTTCATATATTTGTATTATAGGTAGATGCGTGTTTACAAGGCCACATATTAAGACCAATTATATTATTTATATCTTTTTTTTTGCACCAACATTTGAGCGACACAAGTACTTGAATAGAAAACGAGTTGAATGTGATCATATTGTGTCATGCTTTAAATATTAAAAAAAATAATAATCTAAACTGATAAAGTGGACGTACTTTTTAACTACTTATTAAAAATATATATATTAATACTTACAACAGGACCCACTTCGGTGGTCGTATGGTCTAAGGCGCTTCTCTAGCAGTAGACTAAACAGACGATGAAAAGTAGATCGAGGTTCGAGTCTCGGTCGAGTGTACTGAGGATTTTTTCAAAATAGTTTGACACTCTCCCTCCACGCGAATGTTTGTACACTTCCTTTAAATATAGCCTTTCTAATCCATAAAACCATCAGCGTAATTAGTACATAGGCGTATAATCCAAACGGGTAGTAAGAAGCGGCAGCAAACGAAAATTGTAAATTTACAATGAAATGGGATATTCTGAAATATATTAAAAAGTGTGTTTACTTTTGAGCACTTAAGTAATATTTTTTTATCTCCATGTCTTACTACACGATTGGCTTGTATGCCAATTTAATTATTAAAATCAGATAAAATTTGCGTCTCTATGTTAATTATTACCGCTATAGCATTATTTTCACAGAATCATTCACAAATTTGCAAACTATATATATTACAATTTATTTTTAATTCTCATATTTGAGAATTGATAACTTCAAACTAACTAAATAATCTCTAACACGATAGATAAGGATTATATTTTTTTAAATATTTAATACTAATATATATTTTAAAATTTTTATCATTTAGCACGTAAAAATAAATTGTTTTACTAAAATCTTAATTTAATCTTTATTTTAAAATTTTTCACGTGTATAAAATGGTTTGTCCATTTTATATATAATGTTTATTGATATGGAATCTGTTAGTTCAGTTTTGTATGTGTTATAACGGAGCATAAAATGTCATTCAGTATTTCTAAATGTTGATTAGAGTCAAAACCTCTTAGTCCGAATATGAATGTATTTAAAAGCTTTGAAACTATAGGTCAATATATTTAAGTTTAATAATAAGACGGAAACATATCACTTAAATCTCTACAATATTTCACTCAACTGTAACGAACATGTATCTAAAATATCGCTGTAAAATTGCTGATTATTATTGAATTTCCCTGGCATATCATTCAAATATAACAAGCACATGTATTAAATACTACTTGAATGTCACTAGCTTGTTAACAGTATTGGTAAATTCGTGCTCACACATTGCTCAAATATAGCGGATGAATCGCTCAAATATTATAGTATTGCTAATAGTAGATCGCATGATAATCAAAGTTTGCTGTCATATCACTCAAAGATTACTGTATTGTCACTGATCAGTTGATAGCCCGGTAAAAAAAAAATCGCTCTGGAATATCACTGTAATGTCGCTTATCAGTCGATAATAAAATCGCCCCAACATATCACTCAAGCTTCACTGATTATTCGATAGCATGGCGATCAAATATCATTGACATTTCACTGATTGATCATAGCATTTTACATGAACTGCACTGGTGTGTTGATGATATGAATCTAAATCATAATTAGCGTGAACCCCAAAAGTGCACCCATAAATAGATAAATTGTACGGGGACAGTTGTTCAAAATATAGCTGATACTCAAATATCTTGGTTAAAAATGACCCTCACTGATCATATGTCAATCTATTTGGTTTAAAATGCGGTTTGATTCAGGTTTTTACGAGGTTGCGAGATTAACGCTTCAAAGAGAATAATTTAGATTTCACATTTTCATCAATTGGCAAAGTTTGTAATCACGTGTTCATACAAGTCAATTTGATCGTGAATAGACTCAAAATAAAGTATTATGAGGGGTTGGCCGCACTCTACAAAAGAACGAAACGATGCGTTTTGTAAAAGAAGAAATAGTTGCGCTACAAACGGTCGTTTTTTGATTACAAATAGTCATGAAAAATTAGTTTGTTGCTTTTTGTGTGTAAGGCAGTAAAATATGTGTTTGAACTAGTACAAACAGATATTTAGTTAAATAAATGGAATGAAAAAGCCCTGCACTGACTTTATCGCTCCATTGTTTAAAAATTGAAATATTTACTCAAAGCTCGTAATATTATATTGTGAAACGAAATAATATGCACTAGCAAACTCTAACACAAATTACGTTAGACTTACTTAAATCTTTTTTTGACTTCCACTTTTATATTTTATAATTTTATTTCTAAAGAATTAAAGTCCTCATTTGTATATTTGGACCAATAAAAACAATTGATGTTGGGTCTACAAGGGTCAAAACTTCGTATTAAAATTTCGAGTTCTGGTTAAAATTCTCGACATTTTACTAGAGGTTGTATATCTATTTGTTATCTCATTGCTATTAAATTCCTCATTTATAAATTTTGACCATTAAAATAGGTAAATATTGGCTCTAAAATTTTATATATATATATATATAAATGCTGTACAAACATTTCCTCTAAGAGGTTAAAGGAAAAAGAATAACTTTTTGAGAGACTTACTTATTTAATTACTCTATGGCATTGTAAAATTATTGTATTAAGCTTAGGTAGTATTTCTGTACAACTCAAGTTCACAAAATTGTGTTAATATAATTGCCAATATATCAGAAACTATTGGTTTTATTTAAAAAAAATGCAAATAAAAGTTTTCTAGTTTTAACAGTATTACAATTTTACAATGATAAATTATCTAGTATTTCAAATAGTTGTGAAGATATGGAAATTTCCGCTTCTGTAAAGTACTTTAAAAGTCATTTTAATGGGAAAATGAAATAGCCATTCTGTTTATAATCTTAATCAATGCCTAGATACGAACTTTAAACAAAATTGTTAACAACTATTTTTTCTCTTTTTACCCATTTAGTAAACAGCTTTTTATTTTAGGGTTGGACAGACACACAGACAGACGTCATCTCGGGTTAGATTTTTTTTGACGGTCGTAATACTTTACCTTAAGTGTTGGAAAAGTTCAAAAATATATATGTATATTAGCATATAGCTTGAAAAATAATGGTTATATAAAAATATATTTCAAGTAAGAGATTTTTATTATAAATAGATCTACATACATGCAATGATA
This sequence comes from Timema monikensis, assembly GCA_902151445.1. Lineage (NCBI taxonomy): Eukaryota > Metazoa > Arthropoda > Insecta > Phasmatodea > Timematidae > Timema > Timema monikensis. The sequence continues at coordinate 897,727 of CABFVZ010000037.1, forward strand.
AGTAATTTGGGTAACACTATGAAAACCCTAGTTACCAAGTTTTAGCCCGATTGGTCAAATAGTTTAGGCTCTAGTCCGAGGTACAGACGGACAGACGGAAATTCAACAAAAACTTTTTTGGATTCGGGGTTTCATGAAACGTCGACAGTCATCAAAATATCGAGTTCGATTTTTTTGATGACCACAATACTTTCTTAACCTGTAAGATAGCGATAAAGTAAAAACATAGTACAAATATAAGTTCAAATGATAATACTAACTTTAGTAACAGTAAATTTTACTTCTAGTGAGAGTTGTACATTTACTTAAAAAAATATGGATTTACAAACCTTTTAAAGATTGTTGGATACTTTAGCAATCGAAGTAGATTTACATCTCTTGATATAGTAATCGAATATTTGCTAAGTAGATGAGTATAGAATAGATTGTAGCATATTTTCAACTGTCAGAGAGAAAAATATCTACTATAAATGAACAATATAATTTTATCATTTGTCAAATAGTCCAGCTATAAAAGGAAGGTACAATTTTGTCACCTAGTAAAGGGACTATATCTACTTTTGTCAATTCATATGTCAAATCATGTGATCTAGAGATGTGACTTAACAAATAAAAGAAGACTAATAGAAAAAAAAATTGTATTAATTTCTAAAATTCCCTTTTTATGAAAAATAAACTGTAGTTCTATTATATTCCATTGCTACATATTTGCTATCTTATTGTCAAAGTAACAACAAACATAATGGGAATAAACATTCAAGTTAATAGAAATGCATTTTATAAAATATTTACCCACTAATCTAGCTGCTAAACGTTAAGACTTATTTTACTCTAAAACACAATCATATATAACTATTTATTATAAAATTGACTTATTGACATGTGATTTAAACCCAGTACATTTGGCTTGGAGCACAAATAATTTTCCACTGAAAATTCAGGTTCATCCCTTTATCAATGTCATTAATCATTATCTAATGCAGAGTACATGATGTAGGTAAATTCAGATCGCCAGTTAAAAGAAAAACAGGTTGTAGGGGGTGATAAAAAAAACGCATCCCACGTAATGAACTTTGAGTTGATGACGCCAAATGGTGGTGCAAAAATACGTTAAATTTGGCACTTGGTGACCAGGTGGTCTAGTGGTAAGGTGTCGGAATTCTGTTCTGGGGGTCCAGGGTTCAATCCTTGGTCTGATTGCCAAACCCTTCTTTCACCTCTGACAAGACATCTTGTGAATGTGTGGAATGCCAAGCCTCCACCGTGGTTCGGATTCCACGTTAAACTGTAGGTCCTTCATATTCATCTCACAATCACCCTACCATTACACATTAGCGTAAGTATGTATAACCCGAAAGGGTATTAAGATACTGTAATAATAATAATTATAATAATAATATTAGCACCGCGTCTTACAACCCGTTCGGGTTATACACACTTACGCTAATGTGTAATGGTAGGGTGATTGCTATATGAAATGAAGGACCTACAGTTTAACGTGGAATCCGAACCACGGTGGAGGCCTGGCATTCCCCACATTCACAAGATGTCTTGTCAAGATAAATCTGTGCCGGGACTGAGGATTGAACCCCGGCCGCCAGCACAGAAGTCTGACACCTTACCCCTAGACCACCAGGTCACCGACTAATAATAATAATTTGGCACTGTATGCTCCTGGGGGGTAGGCAACTTACCCATCTTCAGTACGTAACAAGTGGATTGTGGTGTAAGTTATAACTATTGACAGGTATTTAATTGATTGACGAGGTGAGTGATGGTGATGTTTTGTGTTGGTTTGCATAACGTGGTGCATGTGTTGCCTACCCTAAGGTGCATATAGCGCCAACGTTTATAACTTGTAGCGCCACCATTTGGCGTCGCCAACCAAAAAGTTATAGTGTGGAAATATATGTCTTGTTACCCCCCCTTTCATCCTATCTAATTTTTTATTCTTAATAACTCTGTATATCAACTATCAGAATCACAACCACGATTATAAATATTCTGATGTGGGTAGTTGCGAATTGTTCAAGTTGTTTTTACAGAGGTTGAGGAAAGGTGATTATATACAATATACTGGAAATAAGATTTATTTTATAATTATGTACGGACTTTATTCAAAATGTATCCTTGATTTCCATGCCCAGGTGTCATTTTTAAGAAGATCTCTCTCTACATGACATTAATATTCTTTCTAGCAATTTGATTTTACGGGTCATAAACATTCGCGAAGTAGGAGTTGAAGATAAATTGAGCCCTCCAACTCAGCTCAAATTTTTAAGGGTAGTAAGACGTGCTGTTAAATATATATATATATACACACAGGTTTGTCTTGCAGTACCTATATGAAAAGGAAAAGATTAATTTAACATACATTATTTTTATTTTACTAACTTTTTATATCAGTAACGTAAAAGGTTTCGAATTCATCTTGGTATTTCTTAAGCTCAATAGGAGTATAACACATAGAGGCTATGTACGATAACGGCTGAGTATAGCTTATTTTTTTAATAAGTTAATTCTTAGATTTGATTATTTTTAATAATGCAAACACATTGTATAGAATGAGAATGACTATCGTCAACTGATAAAACTAATCATATCTTGGAATCTTGTAAAATATTGTACACTTCAAAATCATGTTGATTTAAAGAAATTTTCAAACACAATCAAAATAGTAGTCTACCATTAGTTGTATTAATTTTGAAACATAACATTTCCCGGTCCTTCACTTTGAAATTTCATCTAACCAGAAATCATTCAGTTCCCCGAGAAGGAATATTCACTTATATGCAGAATTTCAATTTCAATCCATACCAAAAAGTATTTTTTCAATTGGTTTGGAAAATGTTGAGCCTCCTGTTTCTCGAAACAAATTTTGAAATTTTAACTATTCAATATTTTTTGATATTTTATTATTTTGGGCAATCTTAACAGCTTTAAAATATTAAAACTTTTAAACCCAACTGGAAAAGTTTTTTTATAATTTTTTTATATTCTTAGCCTTCATTCAACACATTTCTTAATTTTAAAATTAAAAAAAAAATATTTTTAGCTATCTCATAAATTTCCATTCTCCACCATGGTGAAATATGATTTCTCCTATAATTTTGGAAATTTCTTCTCATCCTCCATCTGACTACTCTGCCATTTTGTAACTTCAATTTTTTTTAATTGGAATTTAGGGATGGTTTCTTTATCATATAGCCAAATTTCAATATACTTTTTACTATCGATGACCAGTTGATAATAAGAACCTTGGAAATCTAAACCATACATTTGGGTCTATAGTGGTTCTCCATAACCACGGTATTATGTATATTTATATCTTGAAGCCTTAAAACCTGTGACCTTCATTGTGTGTGGTTCCTAACGCAAGAAAAATAGAAAGATGAAACTTTTCAAGTCTACTTAGTGAAACCCAAAGACGTGCGTCTCGGGTCTTTTTTTGAAAAATAAAATATGTATAGTTTAATCCCTTAGACAACGTATCAACTGGTAAGTGTATTTTTAAACTCAATTAAACAAGGATCTTTAAACATTAAATAGGTAGATAGGTAAATACTTAGGGCGTACAACTCAACCTCTTTTTTACATCCATATTGAGCTTAGCACATTTAACATTATGACTACTTGTTCAGGTAGATAATGAATTAAGAAACATAGGAATACAAACCTGGGTACTAACCACATTCATTGCGAAAGCTTAGTTTTGGTTACTACTCAGTTTGGGAGCCTGAAGGTAGTATTTACTTTATAATTGCCGGTGAGAAAGTATGCCAAAGAAAGGACCATGAAAAACTTAAACTTTGTGTAGTTATTATTATTATTATTATTTAGGGACACTACAGTAGCCCCATGGCTTCTTTGGTGCTGACTGACAGCTCACAGCTGACTTCTGACAGTCAACGTTTAGGTATATACCTAAATTTTGACTCTCAGAAGAGATAGATGGTAAACACATGTTTTTTCAGATCATATGGTTCGGTGTAGGGATACATAATTTGGTCTGGTAACTTTTCAAAGCAGTCAGCTGTCACTCAGCACCAAAGAAGCTATGGGGCTACTGTAGCGTAGGTGATCCTCTTTTTCTTTTTTACTTTCATCCTTCTAATTATATAAAACTGAGATATCTACATTTTGTTTATTTGTTTGTTGCTCAATCATACGCAAACAATTGTCCAAACTGTTCTGCTGAAATCTCGCATGGACGTGTATATAACTTATGCATCCGGTTAACGTAGTCTAAACACAAATTACGTCCACCATTTTGTTTCAAAATAAAGACTATAAAACACTCCCTTTTTTTACCTTTTCCTCTGCTTATGATTTTTGGATTTTCATGGGATCAGCTTTTAAATGTACCTATACATAGTTTGTTAAATTATATACCACTTAACTCTTGCAAAACTTTCGCACATTCAACCTCTCCCTATCTCCCCCCCCCGCTCCCCCCACCCAAAAAAAGATTTAGTATTTTTTTGGGTTGTTGAAATTAAATACTCAGCGAATTGTATACATGAAATAGCAAAGAGAGTTTATTTTCTGTAATTGATACAAAAATAGCTAGATTTTTCTTTTAACTTAAATTTTAAACAAACAATGTGTTTTAACGTAAACTGAGTATGTTATGTCAAAAGTCGGCAAAAGCTCCTAACCAATGATACTTTATTAATCGCTGTAGGCTTTGTATTAGTTGAGAAAAAGGGATACTGAAAACATAAATAATATATAGAATTACGGCCATATCGAAAAAAAAAAAAAAAAAAAA
>CABFVZ010000037.1:907766-1045145 GCA_902151445.1 Timema monikensis
TATATATATATATAAATACATACATAATCACGCCGTTCGGAGTAAGCAAAAGACTGTACATATAGCTCAAAAAACAGCTCAGTACTTAATCCACCCTCACCAACTTTCTCCACACTTCACTATCCTCGCATACTACCTTGGCTTCAAATACATCCATAACCAGAGTCACACATGCGTTTTTATTCTTAAAACTCTTAATGTTCATATCTCTCACACATATGTCTGCATCATATATGGCCTACCCCTTCCTTTAAACCACACACTCGACCTTCAAATATTTGCTGCGTCACTCGATCCACACTCATCCTCTCAATATATCAAAACCAACATAACACGCTTCTTTCACATTGACCTGTCGGATTCCCTTTCGAACAAACTAATTCAACACCCATTCATAAGTGTCTCTGTCCATACGAGTTTTTCCTCAAACATTTCTTATATATCTCATTTTAACCACATTCACCTTGCTCTCTTATTTCTCCTGACAAACTACGCTTTCTCTCAATAAAACAATGTCGGCGTTAACACACATTTAAATACTGCCATCTTTGCCTCTGTTGATACTACTTTATTCTTGGCTAATGTCCGTATACATACAACTATTCTCAGATACATTATTTGAAAACAAAACATTTAATTTCCATTAAATCCAGGAATGATATAAGTTTGGAATAAAAATATTATACCGACAATATCGTTGTTTCTTACAAACTTAAAAATATTTTCACACATTTATCTTATATTTTAGTAACAATCTTGTCACTATAAAAACTAAAATTCTTACAGTAGGAACGTGTGGTTTCCGGTAAGGGTGTGTTACGTGATATACAAAATATAGTTAAATTTGCTACTAATTATTCTTTAAATGTATTTACTAAAACATATGTATATAGTGCTACTAAGACTGGTTGGAACTTATCATGCTTAGGTTCACCATAATACTTTTAAGATTTTGCATTCTTAATTTAATTAGATCAAAGTTTAACTATTGATTTCATTTAAATTGATAAAAATATATCACCTCATTCTAGTTTCCTTTGATAAAGCAAACATTCATTCAAATGAATTTTATAGAATCAAATTTAAACATGCTATTTCCACTCAATTTAATAAATAATTAAAAACGAAGATTTACAATAGATAATAAAAAATATCCGACATTAAATTATGCTCTCAAATACTCTTAGATTGTTATTACTAGACAAGCCTCATCAAAGGGCACGTGCACTAAACTATTCTGGTTTTTTGTGATGCAAACCTTGTTCAGACGTGCGGAGTATTCTCTCTCTCTCTCTCTAAGATTTTCTTCTATCTCTAAAAAAAAAAAGCGAGTACGTTCCTTAATAAATACATATTTTCTCATCCATTACCCAATATCATAATTAAATGCTTGTAGCCCAGAAAGGATGAAGCTACTGGGGAGTGGAGGAGTTTACATATTGATGAGATACATACCTGTGCGCATCACACTACACTGTTACGATTAATGGTATTGATTGACAAACCCAAAGGGAAGAGACCATTGGGAAGACCTGGGCTCAGATGGAAGGATAACATTAGGATGTACCTGAAAGAGATAGTGTATAATGAGGTGGACTGGATAGAACTAGCTCAACATAGAGATAGGTGGCGTACTTTTATAAGTGCGGCAATGAACTTTCGAGATCATTATGCCATAAAGTAAGTAAGCCTTGATGAGTGGTGAATAAAACGAAAAGAACCATCAATTCAATTCTAAAAAATATTTGAGCCATTTTCAAAGGTATATCTCCTAGTAGCACAAAACTATAGTTTAGTAAAGAAGGAAATATTAATGTATTGATGCATGTACTCGACTCTAAAATATTATACTTGCAAATTTTACCCTTTATATCTTGGTAGAAATACCTTTTCTCGTTTCCTCTTGGATGTTTCATGTTAATTTGTCATTACGAGTAGAAGGGAAAGTTTGAACCGTATTAATTGAAGCTTATCAGAAACGGATGCCGTAACTTTTAAACATATAAAATCGGTAGGTTGGATTCAAAAACATGTAAGGAACTGGTGTATTTTATATTACCTGTTCAAGGAAGTAGAATACGTGATTCATCGATGTTTCCTTTCTAGATTTCTTAAAATTTATATTATCATCTAATAAATAACAAGAGTTAATATTGCGACTGATGGTAAGAGCTTCCTGGCTATAAATATACTCGACTCTACCAAAATAGATTCTAGGAACTTAAGGGCTGTTTTCACTACAGTGAGGAAGTCTCAAATATCGTAAAAACCAAGTCGTTTTAAGTTAGTTATAAATGGCAGTCATCAAATTATATTCAATTATATAACTTTGATTCGCCAAGCCTAAGACTGTGACCCAGTGGTCTAAGGAAAGCTTGATTTAAGGTGATAAACAACAATAAAATAAAATTCAATGTGCTAGATTTGAAATTTTAGTTTGAGTGTCTAATATTGGGGATTTTTTTTCTTTGGTAAAGATAGTTTTGGTACCTTGAAACAAAACTCTTTTGTTAAAATATCTTCATAATATTATGGCTTTGTCTACTGAAGTAAGGGTTCTGGTTTTAATTTCTATCAAAGTTTGAACATTTTCTTTTTTAAAATATTGTAATTTAGTAATACCAAACTATACTGGATGTTTATGTTAAATGTGATGCAATTGTCTCGCTCATGTGGTCAATTAGGCCTTTCTCTATTTATGGGATCAAAACCACTTCTATCGATAATGAAGTCTGTAAAGTAGCATACTATCCTTCTTTAAAAGGGATTTATATTTGAATCTCAAAAGTAAATGTTAAAGATCGTGTTAGAAATAATGTGAGATGATAAAAGAACCAAGTTGTAAAGAAAAACCGACAAATAAATACCATATATTTTTATAACATGAAACTTAACGTTTCATATAATTTTTAACATTATTTATTAGTAGTTTCAACACATTATGACGAGTTACATACCCTGTCCTCATCAAATACATTGTTTGGATAATAAAGTTTTCTACGGCGGGCAGGACATGCATCGTGAATGGGAGAATCTAGAACCTTGTTATGGGTATTGATGGTCATACCCAATGGGAAGACCTTTGAGAAGTCTTAGGTGGATGGTGGAATACAGTCTTCCTTTAAAAAAACGTTTGACTATACACTTGTGAAAGAATTTTGTGATTATTTCAAATATATATTTTATAAGAAAACTATTTCCCTTATCCTAATTTCAGAGTTGTCAACTTAAGAAACTAATACATGTCACGGTTAGTTGCAAGTGAGATGAGGTCTTAGTGACATGGTCTGTTGGAGATTTCAAAGCAATTTTGCGACTTTATCACACTTAAGACACCAATGTAGCAAATAGAAACAAAGGGGAGGAAAGTTATCATTCACCCTGCGAGGTATCTTGTTTGCCTACTGAAAACACTTGCCCTCTTCGTCTGACAAGCTTATACACGCACTCTACTATTTGCGCCTTGAATACTTTATCTTGCTTTTTAAAATTACCTTTTTCTTGTTTCCTGTTATAAATATACTTATGTTACCAAGGTATTTTTAAATCAATATCTTAGCAAGAAGACTCTAAAAGGCAATTTTCATGAACAAGCCAAATAGCTGTAGCAGTAGCCGATTTACAAATTACTACTTCAAGATAAAAATAATAATTTTGTGACACTATGAGTAATTTCAGAATTATCTAAGAATATTAAGTTTTTGAATCAACGTTTTATCTTTAAAAACTCTCTGAATATAATACCAATTCATTAGCATGGGAAATCCTATCTTGACCTGCCATGACATCACAGAGACCTTAAACAGTGTGACCACGTATGGGGGTAATATTTCCTAACAACTAGAGAATAAATTACAGGTTTTTTTGTCAGGCTTATTTTTAACAGTTATGATTTTTATTTACGAAGTGTTCTTGACAAGTCATTGAAAGGACTTGAAAAGCCATTGTAGAAGAAAGCATGTACTTCTCTAGTAAAACTGTTGACGAGAATTAAGCGCCATTCTTTCTAAGCTTGTCCCGATGCTGGGGGTCGGCCTTAGCAACGGATTAAATTTCCCTTGAAGAGAATTTCTTTACCACGGTTAAAGTAGATATCTCCTGAAGATCTTAGGGAAGCATTCTTTAAAATACAACTAAGTTATAGGAGTGATTTTAAATAATTGCCATGTCAAAACATATCGTGTGTATAGAGAATATAAAATTCTGTCCTAAAAGTTATTTCCTAAATTTTCGCGATCTTAAGTATTTTAATTTCCTGTATTCTGATTTAATAATTATATTTTTAAATTAAAATCTTTATTTTAAAAATGAATGTCGGAAATTGTTTTATTTGCTTACTTTTATAGGACACAATTGCAGCTTCCAATATATTTTCGAAAGTAGATATAATACATTTTACAATATCATACAAAAATACTACACTTATTTAGTTTTTGCAAAAAACAAGTAGATATATTATATCTTATAGTTGACCTTCAAAGGTTTAGTACCAAGATGCAGAGACTCTTGAAAGTTGAGTCGTTCATGAGCGAAAACCTAATTTTGGACAAACCAAAGAAAATTAATAATGGGGGCACGCAAAATAGATCTTCATTTAAATGTCCCCAAAACTAAGGTGGAAGTTTTTTTATAAAGGTGGATCAAGACATGATTGTTAGCTTAGTGTGATTGGAAAATTGTCAGAACAAGTGAATGATTTAGTATATTTGGGCAGAATGTTCTGTAAAATTGGAAGGATAGATGGTGAAATTAACAGATGGGTGACTGCACTTTGGAGAATAGTTGGGGGTATGTTGTAATGTCCAAACTTGTGAACCCTATGTTGTTTCGAAAAGAAAGGACGAGACTGAAGGTTTGAATATTATCTACATTTTATATTTTAAATTCGGGAAATCTCTTTATTTTATAATATTATTTTAATTATTCATTTTCATTTTAGAATATTTAAGCCCTCCAGGCAGTTTAAAAGTCAATACTATTATTTTATATTAAATGGGCTTACTGGATGCGTTTGACGATGAAACAAAGATAAAAACTGATACATCATAGATAAATACACCTTTTACTCACTACAGAGAGGTTGCATTGTCCAGCCAACTAGAAAGCTAGGATTTAAACTATTCTCTTGTGATAGGTAGAGCTTGTCAGGCCACACGGGTGCAATCTACGATGTCATCAGAATTTGAAAAAAGACGTGAGGAAGAAACGAAATCTCATTAATACCCGATGCCAGATGCGTAACAACCAGTGAGGTGACAAGACGTGTGTTGCTTGTCGTCACATATTTTAATAGTGATATAGTACAGTAGCCCCACGGCTTCTTTGGTGCTGACTGACAGCTGACGGCCTTGTAAAGTTACCAAACCAAATTATGTATCCCTACGCCGAACCATATGAACTACAAAAATATGTGTTTAGCAGCTGTCACTCCTGACAGCCAAAATTTAGGTACATACCTAAATGTTGACTGTTAGAAGTCAGCTGTGAACAGTCAGTCAGCACCAAATAATCCATGGGGCTACTGTATGTACGGTGACTAGCGTAGACACACTAATAATAGTTTCAACACTCCATCACAAGAAAACTCAACTTTATTCATTCCTCTCCGTAATTCCAATCATTACTAAAATTATTTCAATGTTTCAGCTTCTCATTCATGGAATACCCTAACCAACGACGAAAAGAAATTATAATTGAATGGTTTCACGCAATAATTCTCAAATAATCGTTGTGTGGAAGCTCTTTCGTGAGATTGAGGAGTGTGAGACGTAATCACACCTTCTTTTATGTGTGTGTGCGCGCGTGTTCTCATATTAAGTAATCCTTGTGTATTTTAGCTCTAGTTTTTATACATTTTTTGTGTTTTTATATATATTATTTTTGTTAAACTTCATTTTAATTGTATTGGCTAAGTGTAAGAAAATGCGGTAGCCTTAATTTTGACATTTAAGTCTATTATTATTATTATTATTATTGTTATTATTATTATTCTGTTGTGTAAGCTGAAATTATTAATGATTACAGTAATAGCATATAAAAGAATATTTTCCAACAATAAATCAATATAAAAGTGATCAAGGTAAATTTATTGTATCAGTGGGAATTTTCTTAGATGATAATCGAGTCGATACGAGAAGCTGAGCTATCCAGGGGCAAATATCAAAATTATAAGTCGTATCTCCAAGTTCTACAACCATTGTCACCCAACTAAGTGCCATTACATCGCCGGAGGTGGAAGAGGAGGACTTACTCAATTGGAGCCCAACAGTGAGACCTTCATCATATACGGCATTCTAAGAATTCTTCAATTTGTCTACCCAACGAGGGGCCTACAGGAAGAACTTTACATGTGAACTAATATTATTATTATTATTAGCACCGCGTCTTACTACCCATTCGGGTTATACGCACTTACGCTAATGTGTAATGGTAGGGTGATTGTGAGATGAAATGGAGGACCTACAGTTTAACGTGGAATCCGAACCACGGTGGAGGCCTGGCATTCCCCACATTCACAAGATGTCTTGTCAGAGGTGAAGGAAGGGTTTGGTAATCAGATAAATCTTTGCCGGGACCGAGGATTGAACCCCGGCCGCCAGCATAGAAGTCTGACACCTTACCCCTAGACCACCAGGTCACCCAACTAATATCAAAAGAGTCAAACATGCAAGTATGCAAATGTGTTAACGCAAACATTGTTTTACAGATGTGAAGCGTGGATTTGCCAGGAGAAACACAAGAGCAAGGTTAATGTGGTTGGAATGAGATATCTAAGAAATTCATGTGGAAAAACTCATATGGACAGAATCAGTGATGAATGGGTGCTGAAGGAGTGAGGTTTGAAAGGGGATCCAATATGTCAGCGTGAAAGAATCGTCTTACGTTGGTTTGGGCAACTTAAGAGAATGAGCGTGGATCGAGTGAAGAACAAATATATGAAGGTAGAGTGTGTGGATCTTTCGAGTGCCCAAGGCAATAGAGTAATTAGTTAGGCAGGAAGTCTTACTACAGCGATCCACACTATTGTATATTGACGAAGGCAATTTACAAACGAAATTTAAATCATAATAACCGGACAAGTTTTATTAAATCAGTTTTTACTAAGGACAGTTCAAAATATGGCCAATAGATTCAGCCAAGCAAAATATTATATGCTTTATAAATGGCCAAAAACAATGCCAGGTGACGTAAAAGCGTTACATCTTCCTTAACAAGCGACTTAAATTACTTCTAAGTATAATGAATGTCAGTGTCAAACTTCTTTCATACTTAGGGGACGCTTATTAATTACGTAACACAGTATGTGCTGTTGTTGATTGGGGCGGGTGGATCAAATATATCATGGCATATCACTATATAGAGAAGGATTATCTTGATAAAGTAAGATATCGGCAGTTTATTATTATTATTATTTATTATTAGCACCACGTCTTACTATCCACTCGGGTTATACGCACTTACGCTAATGTGTAATGGTAGGGTGATTGTGAGATGAAATGGAGGACCTACAGTTTAACGTGGAATCCAGAACCACGATGGCGGCCTGACATTCCACACATTCACAAGTTGTGAGTAATACACGTATTGTCAGAGATGAAGGAAGGGTTTGGTAATTAGATAAATCTGTGCCGGGACCGAGGATTGAACTACGGATTCTCAGCACAGAAATCTGACACCTTACCCTTAGACCACCAAGTCACCGTATCGGCAGTTAATGATTTTAGTAAAAAAAAATATATATATGTGTGTGTGTGTGGATTGAATAGCAAAGCTTTTATTTTTGATAATTAAGATTATAGCCGCATACAAATATCTTAATCCTAAAATTAAAAACTGAGGTCCACCTATGGGAATCGAACCCGGGACACTTGGCTTCGTATGCCAATACGCTAGCCACTGAGCTATCTATGAATAATCGCATGAGCTTCATTTTTAAGCTTAAATAATATGATATTTAAATGTGGCTATAACCATAATCATCAAGTATAATAACTTGGCTATTTAATCCATCATGACATGAGCATTCGTACAAATATTTTAATTGCAAAATTGGCAGCATAAAGCCAACTACCGAGTCGAGAGTGGCTGCGTTATCAGATAGCTCGTGATCTTAATAAATCACACATCTGTATCCAACTATACCCACACGTCCATCACAGACACTGCCTTAAATATGAGTGAAGAATTATCTTGGGTACTAGACGGTTCCTGGATAGCTCGGTGGTTAAAAAATTGATGTAATAAGCCAAAGGTCCGAAGTTCGACTCCCGTGTCCAGATGTTATTTCATTTTAAAGAATGAAACTTAGGCTACAATATTTCATATTTCTACCTATTTTTTAAAATTATACTTGATCACACTTATCACCTAATACAATTTTCCATAAAATATAAAAGCGGGTAACTATGTTTTTTTTAAGTATATAAATAAAGGATTACTTTACATTGGTAGGATAAGGATATAACATAATTTAAAACGGGCTGCAACGTAGGAGTAGGAGAGAGTTGATACATTCAGTTTTTTAACACTACTTCTTTCTACCCGTTTGGGCTTATGTATTATTTACGCTAATGGATTTATAAATAAAGAAGGTTATATATAGAGGATGTGTACCACCATTTGCTTGAAAGGAGAGCTGGAAACCATTTTGGATAAACTACCCTCAGTACATCTAACCGAAATTTGAACTCGTAATCGAATATATATATTTCATATAATATATTTTTCATACGATGTATTTTAAATATATAATATGTTGATTATAGCAGAGCCAGAGAAAGCTATAATTTCTATCCAATCATGTCATGTGAACTTTTAAGTAGGTAATTCCGAGTCCTTTCTTTTTACTTATGAGATTTTTATATGAAAAATTGATATTTTTTAGAGTTATTTTGATTGTTTGTTCGGTGTCCTTGACAATTTTGTATTATTGAAGTGCCAGAGAGATAATTTAAATTTTATATTTATAATCTGATGGAGTCAAGTGTACTATTTTTATGTAAGTAGGTTAGAGCCCTTTCTTTCAAATGGAGAGAGGGGTTCTACTAAAAAAAAAAATATTTTTAGATTTTTTTTTTTTGTGTTTTACAATTAACTTCCATATCGATTCTTGGTACCACTTATATTTAACCCAGTTTTCATAAACTTGTATTGCCAAACAAAATACTTATAGTCATAAATAGATGTATTTGCCACTTCTATCAATCAATATTGCCAGAGATGCCTGAATTTAAAATATATTCTCCACTCCGATTTTAAAGTATACATATAAATATTATTTTCATATTCATATATATATATATATATATATATATATATATATGTTGAGCATATAAGACCAAATGACAACTATATTTCTTCCTTTAACCAAGTGGAGTTTTATTTGAAAATTAAATATTTTTAGCATTATTTTTATTGTTTTTAAAATGTCACTGGATATTTATTAGTATAGAAGTGCAAGAGACACCATTTAAAGTTGCTCGTTTTTTTTTATCTGATCGGGTCATGTGAGTTTCTTAATTTTAGATTATTCCGAACCCTTCCTTTTGCCATATAATATATAGTATAAATTATATATTTAAAATTTAAGAACAATATATGTATTTAGATTAATACGTTAATATATTAAGTGATTGGCAGTTGTTATTTGAAAGTTTATGTCAATAACTATCAATTACACATATAATATAGTAAAATGTTTTAAATGTTACCATACAAATATGTCACAATGGTGTCGTGTTAAAAATTATAACATAATAGTTAGGGTAAGACATTGTATTTATTTTTTTTATTTGGGGACGTTAATGTACACTTTCTGGGCTAACTGATTATATCAGAAGATTAAAATATATAATGAGAGCGAAATCATTTACCAATTTTGCCAAGAAACGTATTTTCACCTATTTCAAGGATACTTTTACATGCTTCAATCGAAATGGGGACCAACGAATTCACTTCCCCTTCGAAGGAAGTTATGTTATGGATTTGTATACTTTAAAAAAAAATCGTTAACCCCAGCTGGGCTGGAACCTACGAATATCGAGTCCTGATGCATTTCTAATCCGAAATACATAGACTGTCAAACACAAAGTTAAAATAAAAACATCATTTTCAAAAACAAATTAAAAAGTTTATTCTTTAAAGTTTTCAATCAAAAATGAGCATTATTTTTTATCTTTAAGAAAAATTATATACATTTGATAAAAAAAAATATAGATATTATTTTCCTCATACTTTGTGTAATATAGTGTTCATTAAAAAAATACCCTGCTAACAAAAAAACGTCCAGTTACCGCCCTCTGGCAACGTATCGTATAAAATTATGGTTGCGATGTTAAGGACTTTTATAGTTCTGATTTTGAATGGTTTCCAAAACCTCTCATTGTTCGCTTTGCATGGCTATAAATGATTGCCTTCAGCGGTCATTTTCAGGGACATTTCAGAAAAAAGATCAAATATTGTACACTCCGTTCAAATGCTACATAGAACCTTTGAAGACTATGGAATCCTACGTTTAAGGAAAGGCAGACTAATTTAATATTCCGTAATCACATAACAAATAGCTTGAAGTTTATTTTAAATACTCCGTTAAGAGACACATGTTAGTGATAATAATTTAGTTCCATGATTTATTTATTAATATGAGTTGTATTGAATATTGGAGAATCATTTGATTTTAAAAATTACATATTGACACGGGTTTTTAAACACTAACAATCTAATTCGTATGATAATTCTCTTATTATGATGAAATTAAATATTTTTACACTGGATTGAGTACTTACATTTACCGCACTATTGCCAAATTATTTTCGTTATACAGGGTGTCTCCGGATTAAACAACCTAAATTTGTTAAGTGGTGGAGGATCAAAAAACTAAATAGAAATATATTTTGGAGATGAGCTTTTTTTCTGTCTTCCTTTTTGATCAAACAACAAAAAACAAACCATTTAAAAATATAGGTATTTATTGAAATATTAAAATTATTAATTGATTTATTTACTTTGTTCAAATGATGGTGAGAAGCTTTTCCCAACTTTCTAAGACTTTTTTACTTATAATTTGAAAATGTATTTAATATTTTTTAGTCAAATAATAACGTGGTTTTTTGATGAATTTCACAAATCTCATTGGATGGTTCATACCAGATTCTTCCTAAAATAAGAAAAAGTTTGGAACAAATTAAGGATAATGATGCACAACTTTATATAAATGTATTTTTTTAAAGCACATTTATACAAGAAAACGTATTTTTATATAGTAGTTCGCTCGAAAATGAATAGAGAGTGTGCTAGGCCCCAAAGGACATTTTGAGCTAGTTTTTGAGTCCTTTACTCTACTTTAACCATAGGGATGTAGCTCACTTTGCTCATTGGGGGCTCCACCCCTAAATCCCCGGTGAGATTTCTTTGCAAGTGGATGTAACTAATGTAATTCCACAGCCGTTTTTTGATAGGTCTTACCGTTTAGCCACAAGAGACCTCCAAAGAAAGGTCCACACCGAATTTAAAAGTTTCTCCGACATTTTGAATTTTTTTCGAGGGTTAAACATTTTTTAATTATTTTTTTAAAATTTCCGTCGGTTACAGGCTAGAAGCTATACGTTTGCCCAATTTCAAGTTTCTAGATCATCTGGAAGTGGGTAAACATTAATGTCAGTGAGTGAGTCAGCCATGCGGCTTTACAGTAGAATAATTTATAGTAGTATAATGTAAGGGAGCCAAGTAAAGTGAAGGCAATGGCAATTTAATTTTTTTCGGAGCATGCTAACTGTCACTTAATACCGGCTTAGGAATTAGGTTGGAAGGGAAAGATTTACAGTTGAGGGAGTACATGAAATAGTAGAGGAAGAAAAGTGTGAGCTGATATGGTAATGTAATTAGGATGGGAAAGGAAGTAATCTCAAGGAGTATGATGGAGATGGGAAAACACCATAAAGGAGACCAAGAAATAGTTGCTGGTAAAATATAACATTAAGTGTGAGATTGGGAATAATAATAATAATAATAATAATAATAATACTTAGCACCGCGTCTTACTACCCGTTCAGGTTATACGCTAATGGATTAGGAATTGGGAAGGTTTAGTTAGAGGAAGTGAACCCGCATTTGCGTGGAGGGAGAGTGGAAAACCATTTAGGAAACGACCGAGATTCGAACCTCGATCTCCCCCTCCTCAGCAGTCGAGCTCAACACGACAAGCGCGTTAGCCAACTACGCCACCGAGGCGGGCGATTGGGAAGAAAATAATGGCAGAAAATAAAGAAGGAAGAGTTGTGGAAATAGAGGAAGGTGGAGACGTTTTATTAAACATCTGGACACAGTTGATAATAATGGATTTACTTTGATCGGTGAGTTTTCTGACACTCATTTTGAATGTCCACTCCAAACAATATATGATAATGGAAAATATGTTTCGTTTATAATATTTTATAATCATATATAACCATTAGTATTGTGGGAAATATCTTTATTTATAAAGGCGTATTTACAAAACAAACAGCTGAATTAAATTCGATGGATTTGGAATTTTACACTAAATGCAGTTTTCGCTGCTGATAGTTCAACTTGTATGCAGTGCCCCTGAAAGCAATATTGGCATGTGTTTGGCATGGAATTAGTTTAGCGGTACTAGGTTGATAGGATTTTAACATGTAATGCTTCGATACTGTAAAACTAATTTAATTTAGATTTGTTATTTGCACCACTTCCACGATATCCACATACACTAATCAGGAATGGATGAGGAGGATGATGGATTTTTTTATTTTCATTTATATGAAGTATACAAAGTACACTCTCCGAACTGAATTATTATATTAGCACACATTCTATGAGCGGGAGCGAAAGAGCCTACTAATTTTGCCTATAAAGCTATTTTCACATACCTTCCAGGATTGTTTTACATGTCCACAATAGACACGGAACCGAGGGCTTTACTTACACTCCGAAGGAAGTTGTGCTACGGATTATTATCTCACAAGAAAAATTCTTTCACCCCAGCTGGGTTAGAACCCACGAACATCGGGTCTTGAGGCAATCACCTTACCCCGAGACAGCTAATATCGACAGTAAGTTAGAATTTAAAGAAAATATAACGACATTTATTTGGAAGTAGGGTGGAAAACAATTAAGAGAAATAAAACACCTTCGTAAGATTCGTACGGGATTCGAAGCCCAACGTCCTAGTCACTGGAAAAGTAGGCTATACAGGCTTTACGCTTGCTCCTCACACTTATTGAAGAGGATAATCATATCATTAGTTAATCCATATGTGAAGTAGTTTGTTCAAAGCTGTAGAGTAATAACAAACGCGCCATGTTCGATGTTTTCTCCTATTTTCCTGACGTGCCAGTGGCAGAGACAAACGCCGGTTGCCATGGAAACGGGAACTTCATTATATAAGCATTACATTAGCGACGCGTGTGCTTGTACATTGTGAACACATACGAACGTATGCGGGCTCACAGAAAGAAAGATGGATAAGATCACGATGAGTTGATTAATACTGTCAACTACCAATGGGAAACAAAACAAGAAATCAACTAGGTCCAAACCCGCCTCGGTGGCGTAGTTGGCTAACGCGCTTGTCGTGTTGAGCTCGACTGCAGAGGACGGGGAGATCGAGGTTCGAATCTCGGTTGGGTGAACTGGGGGTGGTTTTTAATAAATGGTTTTCCAATACTCCTCCACGCAAATGTGGGTTCATTTCCTCTAATTCAACCTTCCCAACTCCTAATCCATTAGCGTATAACCCAAACGGGTAGTAAGACGCGGTGTTAAATAATAATAATAATGTCCAAACCCACTTCGGTGGCCGAATGGTCTAAGGCGTCGCTCTCACAGTAGACTAGACTATCAGTTATGGGAAGATTGGGGTTCTATCCCAGTTGGGTGTACTGAGGGTGTTTTTTTATTATTAAATAACTTTCCATTCTCCCTCCATGCAAATGCGAGTCTACTTTCTCTAAATTCAACTTTTCTAATCTCTAGTGACGTAAGTTGTTATTCTCACAATAAATGTAATAATTTTTAAACAATTTTTCCGAGATTAATATCCTCATATTATGCTGATTACTTCTTCCAAGAAAGTTTTAGTATTCAAAGCTTTAACACACACACACAAACGAATCAGACCACCATTATATTTTATTTACATTATTGCAATTTATATAGCTATAGTATATTAATCACAACTTGTGAATGTGGGGAATGTCAGGCCTCCACCGTGGTTCGGATTCCACGTTAAACTGTAGGTCCTCCATTTCATCTCACAATCACCCTATCATTACACATTAGCGTAAGTGCGTATAACCCGAACGGGTAGTAAGACGCGGTGCTAATAATAATAATAATAATAATAATGATAATAATAATAAAAGTAATAATAATAGTAATAATAATAATAATAATAATAATAATAATAATAATATATGGCTATGGTCATAGCTACTCTGGAATTTTAGCTCCCTTTTAGTTATTTGTATTAATAACATATGTATTTAAATGTGTGCTCGAATTAAATAAAGGTGTTATACTTTCCCTGAGTAAGTTTTATTTGCTGAAAAGCTACCTATTGTACAAAAAAAATATTCTGTAATATAATAACCTTTAATGTAGTTTTATATTTGATGTTGAGATTTCATATTTAATATCCATTTGATATTGAAGGGAAATTTTACATACACTTAATAAAATGATTAACTAAAACAGATTTTTGTACCATTTTTTTATTTGGGGTTTCTGTGAAGTAGTTCCTCTATGATTAAACCAAATTTAAGCTTTATACCTTATTTAAAAGAACATAGAATCTTATTATTATTATTATTATTATTATTATTATTATTAGCACCGCGTCTTACTACCCGTTCGGGTTATACACACTTACGCTAATGTGTAAATGGTACGGTGATTGTGAGATGAAATGAGGGACCTACAGTTTAACGTGGAATCCGAACCACGGTGGTGGCCTGGCATTCCACACATTCACATAGAATCTTGAATCTCTATATGCATTACAGACAACATTAAAGATTAATAATGTTGATAACATAATTTTATTTAGAATCACAATAATATGCGAGACTAAATATTAAAATACTTACAAATAAGGTATATAAGAACAAAACGAAATAATTTTTTCTAAAAAAAAAACAAGGTCAAGGCTGATGTTTTTATATTGTGGCATTGTTTCAGAAAAATAAATTATGGATGAACAATTGCAGGTCAATTTTGGCCTGATTTGGAAAAAATGAATATTGAAAAATTAAAGGTACATTTCGGCCAGGTTTCAGACAAAATATATTTGGATAAATTGAAGGTAAATTTCGGCTTGGTTTCGGAAAAAAATAGATATGGATTAATTGAATGTAAATTTTGGCGTAGTTTCCGAAGAAAATAGATATAGATAAATTGAAGTTAAATTAAGGCGTGACTTTGCAAAAAAAAATATATGGCTATATTGAAAGTGAATTTTAGTCATAAAATTAAACGTCTCTCAGATAAAAGTATCTTCCTATTGTGATCCGACTATAATTATTCTGTCCCTATACCCAATAGCAAGTTCAGAGCTGGTCGTAATGAGAACATCGTCTCTTCCTAGTATGTTACTAGAGGGCTTCCCGCCCTTAGCCCCCCCCCCCCTCCCCACCAGGCCCCGCAAACCTCATTACTGACGAGTGCGCGCTTGCCTGGTTGTGTTTTAATGTTCCCAGCGTGCGTGATGGGAAGAGTTTTGAGTACACCATAGAGAAACCGCAGACTGGATAGTATATAAGGTAACGGCAATTATACTTGAAAACATACATAGATAACATGTCACGTGGCATTATATATTACATGCTAATTTTGTTAATCATGCAGCCACGCGCATAATAAGTTGTTGAAAACTTACAGAATTGAAATGTCGCATTGTTTATACATCACGTGTTGCTTATTTGGGACCGTCCCAGATTTACACAGTGAAAATATTAACATTATATATTGTTTATTTGTTATAACGGTTTAAAACTTCTTACTATATTAAATGTAAATACAATATTGCTCTACATAAAACAAATATGGAATCATGTATTCTTTCCCCAATGTAAAAAGTTCTAACCTGGTTTTAAAATGTTCATACGAAATGAAAATAACAGGCATTGCACGCAAGAACATAATTCAATTTTTAGTACTATAGCCTACGTAGTAAATAAATATACAGCCCTTCTAGTTTTAAACTGATGTTCTAGAACATAGCTTTGTTTTACATTGATCGAATAACTTGTGTTTTTTTTATTACGGTAGTGGGTGAACCGTCCATACACAAGATCCAAAAACTCACAAAATAAACAATCCTGAATTACGTTATATAATTATTTTTTCAAAATTGTATTATATATTTATAGATTTCATCACCAACGGTGGGGCACATGGACTAAACGCGAGGCTTGTTTAGTCTGGTTTTCTGATGATGGAGTGTCTGGGCTTCAAATCCGGGATGGGTGGTAGAAAGGTTTTTTTCCCCCTTAAATGGTTTCCCACTCTTTTTTCATGCAAATTTGGCTATATTTCCCCTTAACTTCACCTTTCTCACTGATACCCTACTAACGTTATTAAATGTGTATTATCTTAATGGGTACTAAGACGCGAGAAAAAATATATATAGCTTTGACATAATATACTAATTTTAAATTGATTATATAATATGTTTATTAAATTGATTTTTAAAACACGTTCCCGTATCTTGGCAGAATTTATATTTTATACAAAATGGGAGTTTTACCAATCGAGTACTCAAAAGATAGTTCTATTAAAGTCCTCCGATTGTCAAGACTGTCCAAAAATTACATATCTCTGTTTTAGGATTAACGAGTTAGGTTTTCTTTTGTCCGGCAACATTGTGTAATAAATCCACGTAAAAACACTAGAACACACTCAAGACAAAACGTTATTAACCGGCTGTAACGTTAAGAAACAGATACATCACCATTTCGATCATGAGTAGAGCCGGAGGAGACAAAACGAAGGAAGGTTCGGATTACCACGTATTCTGGACTGCACTCAGTATCATAGCTGAGAGAACAGCATGTCTTATGGAGAACAAACTTTATATTTTCTCTCTCTCTCTGTTAACTGTTGCCAAATCTCCTCGCTCTCAGTTATGTCTGGAGGTGGTGTGCTGGGGTAAGAAGGAGCTATTGGCTAAATCTCCTCGCTCTCAGTTATGTCTGGAGGTGGTGTGCTGGGGTAAGAAGGAGCTACTGGCCAAACCTCCTCGCTCTCAGTTATGTCTGGAGGTGGTGTGCTGGGGTAAGAAGGAGCTACTGGCCAAATCTCCTCGCTCTCAGTTATGTCTGGAGGTGGTGTGCTGGGGTAAGAAGGAGCTACTGGCCAAATCTCCTCGCTCTCAGTTATGTCTGGAGGTGGTGTGCTGGGGTAAGAAGGAGCTACTGGCCAAATCTCCTCGCTCTCAGTTATGTCTGGAGGTGGTGTGCTGAGGTAAGAAGGTGCTACTGGCCAAATCTCCTCGCTCTCAGTTATGTCTGAAGGTGGTGTTCTGGGGTAAGAAGGAGATACTGGCAACCTCGACTAACCAGCGTTGCGAAACTTGTCTTATATCTGAGGATGGATTGACAACACGAAAACAAGAGAATGACAATGCTGTTTCTCAAATACTAACCATGTGTTTCCCTCAGCGATAATATCCATTGTAGTGCAATTTTAAATTATCATGCCCATGCTTTATTTAAATTCAATAAATGCAGTCGATATATTCCAGATCTTTTAAATTTTACACTTAGGTTAAATTAGTTTTAGTTTCATAAGAAAACATGTATAGCTTTAATTTTTATTTCAAACAAAAATGTATGTCAAAAATACATCGGAGTACCATTCGAATTGCAGCGGTTTTTCAATTTAAGTGGATCTTTTTGGAAATTAATTAACCGCGTAAGTTGAGGACTTACTTTATTCAAAATTTTACCTTTCTCCTCGCCTTATTATAAAATATGCAAATAAATCGGATGGGTAGTAAGTCACGTCGGTCAAAGAATATAAAAAAATAAGATAAATGCCATTTGAAAGAATTCAACATAAAAGTGTAAATTAAAAAATCTTTACAAACATTTACTTATAAAGAATACACAAAAATCACATTCGAATCTTAGATAAATTATTTCATTTTATGTCAAGTATTTAATAACCATCTATTTTATAAAGTTTTGATGAAACTAAATCAAGAGATGAATTCATATATTTTTAAAACCATTCTAACAACTTCTTGGAACGCTCCCTGAAATTTAACTTAGCTCTGGCGGGGTAAATGGGAGTTTATGTTCGTAGATGTAAGTCGGAGATGGTAAGACAGAAGGGGGAAGGGGGGAGGGGGGTGAATTTTTCCAAGCTCAAGCAACCCTTTATCATGAAAACAAATTAAAACAGTTTGTTGAGGAACGGAAGAAAGTTTATCTTCGTTAAATTTTTGTTCTTAGGTTACACGCTATTGAGTCAATCAACGAGGAAACATGGTTAGCCCACGAGTTTTTTATAACAAAATGGCTGCTTCAATTTTCTAGACGTAGACATTTTTGTGAGCTTCCATCAAGTTTTTTTTTTCATTAGTGGTATTTAGTAAAACACCTCCGAATAACTGGTTGGATGGTCTAACGGTTCACTCTTGGGAGATCGGTTTTCAGTTCCATGTCGGATGTAATAAGTTTATTATTTTTACTGAATGGTTTCCCATTTTTCCTTAATTCACATGCGGGTACATTTAATATAGAATTCTACCTTCTTAATCCATATTCTATCACCATAATTAATGTGTTCGTAGAGGTCAAACAGATAATAAAAACCAGTTAAAAATATATTAATAAAAATTTTCAATTAATATATTTTAAAATTTATTTTATTGATCAATGTTAATTCCATCCCATGGCCTTGAGTGGTCAACCATGTTTCTCAAAGGCTTGGTTCGATTCTGATTGTAATTGGAAAATATGTTATATTTGTATAATAATTCAGCATAGTATTCACTAATTGAAAATATCTGACACTAAATCTACTTTTCTTAGCCAATAATTTTTTTTAATAAGTTCATTAAAAATACATTTATTTATAGTATAATATACATTAAAATAATTTTTGAAAAACAAAGATTAATTTTTTTAATAAAGTAAGATGAATACTGTATGTTTTTTTTATGTAAAAGGAAATTAATATTGTACACTTAGTATATTGTAGAACGGTGTATAATTTATTTACCGAATAGATTTATTTTCAATATCTCGAAAATATGTGTATGTTAAATATTCAGTTGAACAACAATAAACAGTGAACACTTTGTTAGTCCATTCTAACGTGTGTTGATTACGTCTCCATAGTTTGAAGAGTAAACAGGGTTAATGTTGATTGCTGAATACACGGTATGGACGGAGGTATTGGACCATGAATGCTAATGACAATTCCCATGGTCACCATCACAGTGGTGAGGGAGGAGGGGGGCTGGTTGCCCCCCTAATGAAGGTGCCACTGAAACGAATGTTGCAGGGTTTGTATTCAACGCAAGTGATACCCGCTTCGATGGCCACTACTTTCACAGTATACTAGACTGCCGATGACGGGGAGATCATGGTTCGAATCTCGGTCAGGTGTATTGAGGGTGGTTTTTCCCTAAATAGTTGTCCACTCTTCCTCTACGCAAATGCGGGTACACTACCTTTAAATATAACCTTCCTAATCTATAAACCATTAGCGTAATTAGTTCATAAGCGTATAACCTGACCGGGTATTAAGACGTGGCGCTGAAAAAAATTAAATAAATCTATCATCCGACTACCTCAATATATATATATATATATATATATATATTAGTTAATTTTTTTACCATTTAAAGTCAGTATATATTTTATAAATACTTTAAAAATCATGGTAATAAGATTATTTTAGTGAATACACAAATGTAATGGACTGCAAATTAAATATCTTAAAAAAAACCTTTTTGGTGGCCGCGTGGTCTAATACGCTAATCTCTTGTTGGACCAGACTGACAAAGAAAGGGAGATTGGGGCTCGATCCCGGTTGGGTACACTGAGGGTGTTTTTTTCCTAAATCGTTTTCTACTCTCCCTTCACATAAATGTGGGTGCATTTCCTCTAAATTAAGCCTTCCTAATCCCCAAACAATTGATGCAATTATTACATTGGCGTGTAAACTGAACAGGTAGTAAGTGCGGTGATTAAAAAAAATCTTAAAGGATACTTCAAGTGTAATAGAACATATTTATGTTTCTTTGATTAAATAAAGGCGACTTGGTGGTCTAGGGTAAGGTGTCGGACCTCTGTGTTGGGGGTCCGGGGTTCAATCCTCGGTCCCAACACAAATCTATCTGATTACCAAACCCTCCCTTCACCTCTGACAAGACGTGTATTAATCACGACTTGTGAATGTGTGGAATACCAGGCCTCCACTGTGGTTCGGATCCCACGTTAAACTGTAGGTCCTCCATTTCTTCTCACAATCACCCTACCATTACACATTAGCGTAAGTGCGTATAACCCGAACGGGTAGTAATACGCGGTGCTAATAATAATGATTAAATAAAAGCAATTTTTTTAAATACATAATTGGATTACCAAAAATTTCAAAAAATAGATAAATAAATATGTTTTTTTTGTAAATAGTGAAATTTGAACATTTAATAATTTCAATATTTCGTTTAACAGAATAACAATAAGTATTTTTCATGTGTGATTATTATTTTTTTATTACATTTTAAAAACTCGGGAAATTTAGAATATTTATGTAATATTATAGGGTAATACATCATTTCAAAAGATAGTTCTCCAATGTATGTCGATAGAAGTTGTCGTATACTGGGCTCTATTAAGTGGGCAATACATCACATGCTTCGGTCAATGATGTCGTAAACACGTGAAGTGTCCCATAAAACTTTTAACCAATTAGTGTCTGAGGCACAAGATAAACAAACATCCTAGTTTCGCCGATGGAACCAAAGCGTGTACACAAGGGCTTAGTTACTGTAGACTTGAGCTTAGATTGTCCTAGTGGCGAGATTAGTAATTTACTTGATAAGATCTCAAAAACAATTTATTCTCACATGGAGCAGTCAATCGAATGATTATTTTACTTGAAGTTATTTTTTAATTGTATTATTTCATGTATTCATCAATAGGACTACAATTAATTTGGTATCACCCCCATCAATGAGCTTATTTTTAAGTTTATCTTGTATGGTTTAAGCTTACCTTGAACTTTTTACTAAATAGTTTAATTTCTTGTTTTATTCATTCTAGTATAATTTTTTTAAATTTGGTATTTGTTATTAATCTTTTAATCTTTCACGTTATGTAGTCTTTTCTCTACAACGAGTTGTATTATTTTATTTAATAGCGATGTATTCTAGCACTTAATTAAAGAAAATGGTAATTGAAACTACTATTATTATTATTATTATTAAATACAAATTTAATTAGTTAACTTAAGTTCAATGTTTTCCTTTTATTATTTTATATAACCCTTTATTTGATTTGTTTTACTTAAATTCATTTCGTTTGAATATTCTGCACTGTCATTACATGTGATCTCTGCTATCCAATGGCTATTTAATAAGTAAGGAAATAAGAGTATTTGTTCTCACCTGACATAAATCTGTGGAATGTTGACGATCACTTCAATAAAGGAATATGGAATGAAAGTGTCCAACACAAATTGATACGTGATGAATGTTCAAAGAATCAGTTCCGATACCTGAATCAAATTCAATTAAGGGAGAAATAAATGACGACCCGGACACAATGAACAATAGAATAACCCTCTACGGTGGATATACAGACTAAGATGTCAGTCTCGTTTTATCAGGTGTGAAGGTGATGGGAAGGTCAGAGATAAAATCCCGATAAAGTGTACTAAGTTTATTATTTTATTTTCAAAATAAATATTTTACATCCTCACCACCCTTAAGTATGTGTATACTTTATCTCATTTATAACCGGCTTCGTGCTATAGTGATCAAAGCTCCTGGCCGCTGACCTATGGGTCCCGGGTTCGATTCACGTCTGGCATAAGGGGATTTATCTTGGAAGAGGAATAATTCAAATGATCAACAAGGTTTTGATAATTAGACATAAGATAGGTTAAAATATTCATTAGTTCTACATCCTTATATTCACTACTCTCATCTGCTCATCTCATCAGGACATGGAAAGGATGTATTATTAGTACATTCAGGCGTCCCCTGGACAACGGTACATTAGTATTATGCTAATCTTGGCGCAGGTCTACGTAGCTCAGACACTCTATTATTACTATCTCATTTCTAAAGTTTTCAACACTTACATTTTGGTGCAAATATGCGTCCCACGAGGGTGGTAAGACTTGTAGCGGTGAAATAAACAATAAAAAAATGAAATGGCTTAAGAGATGGCCAAATATTTAAGCGAAAAACCTTTTCGTACATTGTGAATTTTTGTATCCCTTCTATTAAGTAGATGGAATTTTAAAATGGCACAAGGATCGACGTTATCTGGGATGTAACATGTGCCTTTTTACGGAAAGGGGGGCTTGAAATTGGGTCCGACTTGTAGAAAAGTTAAGATCTTGTCCACTCACAGGTACTGTGTTTGTGAAATTTCAGAAAAAAAGGTATTCCTCTATTTCATTTAGATACCCCTCTAACTTGTTATCTCTTTTGTAATTCAGTTTAGTGACCTCTCACTGAACGCCCGCTCTCTAGATTTTTATTGATTTTTATTAATTTGATGTATTTAACGTGCACATTCTAAATCGATTGATTATATAAACACACGCGAATTTCTATGAGCGAGATCGAAAGGTCCTGCCAACTTTGCCGGCAAAGGTATTTTCACATACCTTCCAGGGTTCTTATACATGCCACACTCGACACTGTACCAATGGCTTAGCTTCCCCCTCCGAAGGAAGTTGTGCTACGGATTTTTATTGCTCAAGAAAAACTCGTCAACCTTGTTTGAGTTTGAACCCACGAGGCTCTGGTCCTTAGGCAAGCACTTTATCCCAAGACCCCCAAGGTCAACCACTTGACTTAACTTAACTTGTTTTTTTAGCACCTTGTCTTACTACCCGTACGGGCTATACGTTTATACGCTCACAAGTTTCTGAGTCACCGGCGAATATCCTAAAATATTTAATGAGTTAAAAACTTTCAATCCCAAACTCTACCATTTATTTTTTTATACATAATTCACTACCACTGTTCCTATCTTAGACGACATTCAGTCGGAGAGAGGGGTGGGGGGCTTAGTGAGGTAAATTACGAAGGGAAATCTCCCTTTGACTGTCGTCCACTGCTCTGCTTTCTAATTGCTGGCAACGAAGGGATGTAATTAGCAACAAGTGGCCGACATTGTGGAAGATGGGGCTGTTTGAAAAGGGAGAGGGGGGCAGATATTTGGACAAACTCCCCCTCATCCCCACCATTTAAAGCCTTCACCTAACTTTAAGTCTCCTTTTATAATAGGAAGAGGTTGACATACCCGTGAGGGCAAAACAGAGGGTGGGAATTATCAGATGAGTGTGGCACGTACGTTTACAGTGCCAGTTTTAGGAGTATTTATCAAATAAAACGCAAGGCTGACAGTATATTTTAAAATACATCAAGGACGTTAACTACTCGTGACGCCATAGTAGTTCAAATAAGGATTTCCAACGTTAGCGAATTTACGTTTTATTCAGTGAGATTTAAAGATATCACGTTGAGAATTTTTTTGTTTAATTTGTTTTATTATGAAGTTTAGTCAAAATTTTAATGTAATTAAAAAAAAAGATACATATAATTTTTTTTAAACTAGGCCTACAACTGAAAAAAAATTGTAACGTTAGAATTATCTATAATGCCTAAATGATTGAATAGGTTATTATAAATCAATTAGGCTTGAAGATCAATTTAAAAAAACGATCAAATAAAACACAAACGTATGATTACTTTTCCCCACAAATTCACATTTAAATCGTTTGTTATTTATTTCAATAACTCATTACAGATTAAATTAAAATAACAATTATATCAACTTTAATTAGCCAAGTTATGCTAAATAATTTTTAAATAGATTTCGTCTAAAGCGGTGGTTCTAAAAGGTCTGCCGCAAAATTATCAACGTTATATTATTATTGTTGATTAAACAAATTAATACAACTGGTTTAATTCTATATTAATTTTATTTTTTTAAGAAATAAGAGAAAAATGATTTCAGTCGTTAGTATATTTATTTTTCGGCTAATTTAAACGGTCACAATCAAAGAGTTGAGTAAGTAATTAATGAGAATCGTGTAGTTCTTACACTAAAGTTCGATTCGTGGTCTAACGAGAGGACAAACAAACGCCTTTTCCTTTTCAATCGAGAGAAGTTTATCCGCGCATGCGTATGTCCGAGTCTAGCGTAGTTCCGCCATCTTACACGCTATTTGCGCTGTGAGAACCCACAAGTAATAATGTGCCATGATCAGAATAAATGTCACGGTACACCACACAGACTTTCTCCCACTTATATCTTAGTATAAACATTCACTAGAAACTCGTAAGATTTGTGGAAAGAAATTATATAGTAGCCCCATCACTTCTTTGGTGCCGACTGACAGCTGACGGCTTTGAAAAGTTACCAGACCAAATTATGTATCCCTACGCTGAACCATATGATCTGCAAAAACATGTGTTTAGCAGCTGTCCCTTCTGACAGTCAAAATTTAGGTGTATACCTAAATGTTGACTGTGAGAATTCAGCTGTGAGCTGTAAGTCAGCACCAAAAAAGCCATGGGGCTACTGTAGGTTTATACATTGTTGTAGAAACACTACACCAAAGATCATGCATTATAAGTTATTTCGTATCTCAAATAGTTGCGGAGAAATAACGAAAATTGGAAAAAAAATTCCCCTATGAAAAATGCCCTTAAAGTAATTTTCATGAGAAAAAGTTGATTTCCATCTTATTTATAATGATAAAACGTGTCTATATATAAATTGTAATCAAAATCGTTAGAGAGAATTTTTAGAGTATCTATTTTTCTGTTTTTGCCCTTCAGTAAGCTACCTTTAAATTTATGGTGGGATATCTTGATTCCAAAAATCCCTCAGGAGAACCTTATGAAAACCCTTGATACCAAGTTTTAGCCCAATCGGTAAAATAGTTTCAGCTCTAGCCTGAGGTACAGACAGACAGACAGATGGCATAGCGAAAACAACTTTATTGGTTTCAGAGAGTCATTAAACGTTTACATTTATCAATATCTTGAGTTCGATTATTTTAACGATCACAATACTTTCTCTATGAGGTGTCGAGAGTAGGTAGAAATTATTGATAACAACTGGTCTAGAACAATAAAAATAAGTTGATATAATAATTTCACATTTTCGTAACGACAATTTACAGCGATCACAGCTTTATCTAATATTGTGGAAAATCATGTAGACTAAAGTTGAAATGTCTGATCGACCTTTACAAGTTGTAGAACCGTGTGTCATAGGGTTGGTCCACCCCTTCCCTAAGTCTATGTTCCTAGAACATCTAAAACATCACCCCACTCCCCCTTTAAACCCACTTCGCCATTCTTACCCATTCGCTAACCCCGACTCGTTGAACTCTTGAGGGCTCACAAGGTTTATTTTAAAGCGAGGGGTATTTGGGAGGGCTCTATGGGATTACGTAGCTTTGTTAAGGGCTCTAAAAACATTGCAAAAGCGACTAAGCCTCCATTCTCATTACTTCCATTTATTAAGTAGCCAAGAGAGTAGACTTGATTAAACGGTGGCTCATTTTAGGTACAAAACCATTTTATATGAACCACCAAAGTTAAGTGTCTGAACTTTTGATTGCCACAATGAAAAGGCATATACTGTGTAAAATTTAGGAAAAAAGGAGAAGTTTTTTTAAAATCTAAGGCAACACTCTTAATTTTAGTTTTTAAATTAAGGGTTGAGTAAAATTCACTTTAATTTTGTATGTAAATATGAGCAAAATGATTTAAAACCTTATTTTTTTAATAACTATTATTGAATTAACTTTTTCAGAGACGAGTTAAATTTGGCTATGCAGTGGAATGTAATCGTGTTTCTGAGGATTAATAAATTAAACTCATCCACGCATATAAATTATCAAGCGATTCCTTTGGACAATCATTTCCGTAGTTTTACACAAACGACATTCATAAATATATTTTTAAGTAAAAGTTTACACATCTAGAATATTGGCGAAAATATTAAATTCTAAAAATATTCAAAGGGATGGTTACAAATCTTGAAATATTTAATTTATTTCTACATCCATTTATTTATTTTAAAAAAACTGTCAATATATTTTCTTGATAAAAGAAATTACTTTGAGGATTATCATATCAAAGTTTTACGAATTTTCAAAAGAGAAGCCTTAATATAAAATATGCAATTTATATTAATTGGTGAATGTATGACCTCTATTGATACAAGGTTCAATATGTCATAAAAAAGTAGTTGACGTCTCAAAAAAAAATTAAAAGAAATGGAAACGTAGATTTGCACAAAAATCACAAAAGTTTGAAATTACTGTGGCCTTTAAAACAAACAGTCGACCTTGGTGGTCTTGGGGTAAAGTGTTAGCCACAGGACTTGATTTTTGTGGGTTAAAACCCAGCCGGATTCTACGGAATTCTCTTGAGCGATAAAAACCCGTAGCACAACTTCTTTCGGAGGGGAAGTAAAGCCATCGGTCCAATGTCGATTGTGGCATATAAAAGAACCCTGGAAGGTATGTGAAAATACCTTTCCCAGCAAAATTGGTAGGCCCCTTTTGCTCACGCTCATAGAACATTCTAGTGTAGTGATATAATCAGTTTGTTCAGAAAGTACACGTTAAATACCTTAAATAATAATATAAAAAGATATACAAAATAAAGTTGACTTGGGCAATTTTTCGCCTGCTTACTACTCGTTTATTTGTATTCGATGACTATAATGGCCTCCCCAAAAAGGGAAGAGTACAATTGACTCGAAAGGAAAGTAATAAACAATGACTATAAAGGCAAGGGTTTTCGCTATTCTCAAATAGCTACATTACTTTTTATTTTTTAAACAATTCAACGTCATCTTTTTTCAGACAAATACGTACGTGATTTCTTCAAATGCATTCCCATAGCCATGTTTCGTTAGCTGATTAAAAAGTTAAAACATTGAAAATAAGTACAGTATTTATACAGTAGTCCCGTGGCTTCTTTGGTGCTGACTGACAGCTCACAGCTGAATTCACACAGTCAATATTTAGGTATAAACCTAAATTTTGACTGTCAGAAGTGACAGCAGCTAAACACATGTTTTTGCAGATCATATGGTTCAGCGTAGGGATACATAATTTGGTCTGGTAGCTTTTCAAAGCCATCAGCTGTCATCTGTGAGCTCTCAGTCGGCACCAAAGAAGCGATGGGGCTACTGTAGTAGAGGCCATATTAAAACAAAGAAACTGCCATTCCTTCAGAAGATGTCACAATATATTTGAATAATAAAAATCCAATCAAAATCACAATTCAACATAAATACTAAATTTATAAAAGTTAATATAATTACACATGTCTCTTCTTTTGCTTCGTTATAACCAGTTAGAAACTGTATACTTCTGGTATTTAGGCCAGAACTATACCACAAACCTAATTAAGTCAACATATTTAATTTTATGAATAAGTTTATCATAATAAGCATGTCGTTTTAATAAGAATTCATTAACTTAACAAATTAATCTAATTCAACTAAAGCAACAAACTCGTTTAGATAGATGTAAGACAAATTGTGCTATAATTATATTTCTCAAGTTGGACTTAAAACACGTACTGTATAAATAATCTACTTTTATCTCAAACAATCATAAATAAAGATAGATTTTTTTCAATATATTTAATGCAATACGTTCTCTATATTTTCTATTTATGACAAAATATAAATTATTAAGAATTGCATCACTAAATAATCATATAAAACAATTTCAGAAAAACCCTAGTAACAAACTTAAACATTTCCAAATAAAGTTTTTAAAAAAAGGTATGTGGAAGTTAATAGAAATATATTAAACATTTTTAAAAAGACAGAATAAATAAACGACGCGGTGCTAATAATAATAATAATAATAATAATTATAAGAATAAATAAACGAAAGAGAGAGAGACCAATAGAATAAGAAGTGAAAAAAATGTATAGATTTTCAGTAAATGAAAAATAGGAAGTGGTAAATAGATTTAGACATTAATAAAAGAAAGAAAAACCTGAATGAAAGAGAGAGAAAAGCACCACAAATAGTTATAGAAAGTTTGAAGAGAGGACTAAGGTTTGAAGAAGGAGAAGTATAGGGAAGAATTGGGACGGGCTAGGAATCGGAGCAATTTGTCGAAAAGCTCCAGAGTAATTTTATTGGCAAGTTAATGGGATGTCACGTGATGGTGAACTCTTTTCCACCTTCCAACGTGAACTTTTTGAGAGTTCTATCGACTGACAACATACTTGAAGAGAAACTTGACTTCTCTCGGAATATTCCAATCAGTTCATGCAAGACCGTGTGAGCCACGAATATCGTAAACAAGATGTAGTGGTGTGTCTCAAACTATGTGGCGTGTACCCCAAAGGGTACGTGAAGCATTTCAAGGGAGTATGTGACGTAAAAAATAAACCCTCATGGCTTCAGCGCGCAAGCGACTGAGAGACTGCCGTATGTTGGCAAAGATAGTTCTAACATTTGCGGATAGAGGTTGTCATATTGTCATCAAAATGAACCCTCGAGCCGTTAACCTCATTTTTCTAGACACAAGCCGCTACTTCTTGGTTTAAGTATCTTCTCATTTTTTACTCATGAGGCTGAGTTTTACCCACGTGACATACCATATAGTTTTACTAGTCATAACATATTTTTTTGATAATAGGAAGTCTGATAAAATTATTTACACAACTTTTTTTTTAGCACCGTGTCATACTACCCGTTTGCTTTGTACGCATACTTACTAATTACGTTAATGTTTTGTGGATGTATAAAGTGGAATTTAGACTAAGTGTACCTGAATTTTCGTAGGAGGACTGTAAAACAAATAAGGTTTACTTTTTAAAATGGTGGGTTTTTAATGCTGCTTAGCTTGTAAGTAGTTGATTTATAAAAAAATAAAACTCTCTCCCATTTTCCTTCCAACTGATTTATTTTACGATTATTCTTACTTTTACTTCTAATTCCTTTCTTTTCAAATATAAAGTTTGGCAAAATGTATATTAATACGAGACAAATTAAAAACAAATATAATAATTGCCATCCTGTTCAGTGGCCGAACGGTTTAAGGCGTCACTCTCCCGCTGGACTGGCCATATGATTACGGGGAGATCTTAGTTCAAAGCCTGGTTGAGTCTGTTGAGGGTGGTTTTAGCTAAATGGTTCCACAC
The DNA here is from genome assembly GCA_902151445.1 of Timema monikensis. Taxonomy (NCBI): domain Eukaryota; kingdom Metazoa; phylum Arthropoda; class Insecta; order Phasmatodea; family Timematidae; genus Timema; species Timema monikensis. The sequence continues at coordinate 937,175 of CABFVZ010000037.1, forward strand.
TCTCCTTGTAAGAAAATGCGAGTATATTACCCATGAAATTCTTCCTTCCTCATCCCTACACCATTAAAGTAATTATCATACATGCGAGTAACCTTAACACATAGTAAGACGCCGTGAAAAAATAATTATTGATAAATGAGATAATCATTACTTTATAAATCTTGTCTATCGGCTTACGAATTAATTCATTATTATATGTAGAATATTATCTCCCAATCATGGCTAAAGCGCAACCCATTCAACATTACCGGGTGACATCATTGCCAGTGGGAATTTTTTTTCTTCTTTTTTTTCCTTACACTCTAGATCTGACATTTACGCCCAGATATTCAGGCAGCCACTCCGTAAGGATGTCAACATGAAATATGAAAATATCATCTTCTGACTTTATTTTCCTTTGGTGGATTTTTTGACTCTCAGTAAATATATTCTTATGGATAAAGGATGAGAGAGGGTGTCTCTCTCTCTCTCTCTATATATATATATATATATATATATATATATATCTGAAGAAAGGACGATTTAAAGCCAACTTGTAAAATATAGCCCAATATTCTCAACAGGGTTATCAATGAGTGCCCTTTCTTACAGATTTATCCAACCAAGCCTATTCAAGGCATATTTTTTCGAAAATATATTCATTTGTGGTCAATGGATTTTAAACTTTTTAAAACGTATTCAACTATACATAAATGATAAATTTAAAATTTATATTAACAATAAGGTGGGTTCCCATAATGTTTATTCTAACTGGAACATTTCCAAATTTTTACTTAAAAATCCTGGGACGTTTGTAAAAAAAAGACATGTTAAAAATTAAAAACAAATTACATCTATTAAAAATTATATGTTGAACTTTAAATAAGATCCTGGTATAAAAATACACACATTAACTTACATAAATTCATCGTTAAAAATATATTATAGGTAACAAATATACTTAATTATAATAATTGCACCTTTTAAAAAATAGAAATAGTTAATTTTATATTCATCACAATATTTTCCAGATTTATGGACCTGTTTATGAAGGTTTTTTCCTTTTGAGATATGAAAATAGAACTCAGCACGAGATCAAAAGCTTTCACTATATCAATATTAAGTATGTTTTTCTTTTACCCGTGATGAATTTATTAATGAGAAAACATGTTCAACAGTTGCATTTGATCCTGGCTGTGCCAAATAAAAGCTAGCTAAGCTCTTTCAGGTTCTAAGTATTTATATCCTGCTTTGTAAAAGGAGCGTAAATTTCACACAATTTTTCACTTATATTGTTGTCAACAATGTTTCATGAATTAGCCACCAGGAGTGAACATGGCTATACTAAAAAATTGAATAAAATCCTTGGTCCACAGATTAATTTTTTGGGAAGGACACTATGAAGAAGGACATTTTGAATAAATTCGGGATATCAAGGCATTTTATCAAGCAATGGGATTGTTCCTGGAAAAACAGGATAAATGGGAAGCCAAATTTACACATATTTAGTAAACACACGCCCAATTTGTGTATGATTATTAAATTTCGTCCAAATTTTTATTATATTGAATTATTTTTTTCATTATATGGTTGACCTCGTTTTATAGATTTCGTTTACCCTGGAATGTGACACACTTTCATTGAATCACTAGACTTTACACGACAACAAATAATTTAGGGTGTTCGAAAACAAGGAATATATTTGGTCCAAAAAGATATGAGACAACATAATGATGAATTACATACCCGTTACTTATCACGACATTGTTAGGATTATCAAGTATCGTATACTACGGTGGGCAGGATATGCAGCGCGAATGGTAGAATCTAAGAAATTAACTGGTAATCCCAATGAGATGAGACCATTTTGTGAAGACCTAGACGCAGATGGGAAGATAAAATGAGACTATTTTGTGAATAACTAGACGCAGATGGAAAGATAAAATGAGACCATTTTGTGAAGACCTAGACGCAGATGGGAAGATAAGATGAGACCATTATGTGAATACCTAGACGCAGATGGGAAGATAAGATGAGACCATTTTGTGAATACCTAGACGCAGATGGGAAGATAACTTTAGAATTGATCTGAAATAAGAGTATAATGAGGTGGACTAGATATAACTAGCTTAAGGTAGGGATAGGGTTTCATGAGGTGGACTGGCTAGAACTAACTCTAGATATGGATGGAGTGTAATGAGGTGGACTGGCTAGAACTATCCCTAGATAGGGATGAAGTGTAATGAGGTGGACTGGCTAGAACTAGCTCAAGGTAGGGATAGGTGACGTACTTTTGTGAGTGTGGCAGTTAACTTTCGAGTTTCTAATACTATGGATAAATTAAGTATCATGATTCAATTATCTTGTTTTACATACATAATTAGAGACTGCAAAACGTATTTTGCTACTGAGATATAAATTAACGAATTTTTAAGATTCTTTTTAATTGAGACCAAAGAAGGTAAAAGGTGTTTTTGGCCTGATATATTATGTATTTGTATTTATATCCATGAACTTTATCCATGAAGTTTATGTTTTGGCTGATTATCTTCAAATTATGGAAACAAGAATATTCTTATTTTAAGTTGTTTTAAGATTAATAATCTTAAAGTCGACCTCGGTGGCCTTTTGGTAAAGTTGTCGCCTCAGGATTTGATTTTAGTGGGTTCAAACCCAGCCGACACTTTTTTTTTTTAAGATATAAAAATCCGTAGCGAAACTACCTTCTGAAGGCAAGTAAAGCCTCTGACTCCATGTCGATTGTGGCACCTAAAAGAATCCTGAAACATATGTGAAAATAACTTTCTGATAAAATTGTTAAGTCATTTCGCACTCTTTCATATATATTCAGTTGGGAAGACAACAGAGAACCATAACACTTCCTGGATTATCCTAGTACATGGGATTTCTACCAGATAGTGTAGGCAGTACTAACCAGTCAGTGGTTTGAGTGCATGTTCAGCTCCGGATGGATAGAGATCACATAAACCAACTTTTGGATTATTAACTAAGAAAGAAGAAGAAGAAAGCATGTGTGTCGTTTCGCAACATGACATAATAACAGGAAAACATCCATTGTTTCATATATATCATAAGTATACAGGGTGGGACGGAAACATTACACGGTAAATGCTGAAGAACGTGATGGATAACGTGATGAGGTTTGGCTGACGTCCGGTGGAGCTCACCCGAGTGACATTATCTTCAAAAAGTGTACTATGTAATTTGCTTTTATTTAGCTATTGAATATTTTATTATGAAAATTGAAAAATGAGACCTGGACAAAATATGATATCTTAGATGCGAGTAAATCCTCACTAAAATAAATATAATATCGTTGGTTATTTGATTCTATTGAATATTTACTTTTCAATTAAAGTGTTAATTCTCAAGTTACTAATCACCTAATTGTTTGAGCCTCACCCTGTATCTATCCAGTCGCTTGTTGATTATCATTTTCCTCTAGCTTGTGTTATTGCACAAAACAATTACTGCAAGGATGTTGGTTCCTGTACTCAAGAAGATTCTACTATATATTTTTGGCAACAGTGTTATTTAAACTTTGTTTTGACCCGGTTGATATCTCTGCTGGGAATGAAAGGGTGTTCGACCCTTCACCCTCTCAAAAAAAAAAGTGTCTTTGCTATTATAATGGCAAAATTTCTTACAACCCACCCGTGTTGTGTTTTTACCTCGATTAGAAATGTCATGATCTTGATAATAATGACTGCAGTTCTTTAATAATTATCAGCACCTCGTCTTACTACCCGTTCGGGTTGTACGCACTTACGATAATGTGTAATGGTAGGGTGATTGTGATATGAAATGGAGGACCTACAGTTTAACGTGGGATCCAAACCACGGTGGAGGCCTGTCATTCCACACATTCACAAGTTGGGATTAATATACGTCTTGTCAGAGGTGAAGGAAGGGTTTGGTAATCAAATAAATCTGTTTCAGGACCGAGGATTTAACCCCGGACCCCCAGCAGAGAAGACTGATACCTTACCCTTAGACCACCAGGTCACCTCTCTTGATGTTAGTTAGCAACATTTTGAAATGACAGGAAAAGTTATCCAACATACGGCTCAGCTATATATGTATTTGTAACATAGAGTTATATATTTTATATAGTTGAACGAGTTTACTGACAGGAAAAAAAAATTCTTTAGTAGCTATAGGTAGAATCGCTTGTTATCAAAAGTTTAGTAGAAGAAACCCTTCTAAGTGTTTGACACCAGCAGACCAAGTCTTAAATTATTATTATTATTATTATTAGCACCGCGTCTTACTACCCGTTCGGGTTATACGCACTTACGCTAATGTGTAATGGTAGGGTGATTGTGAGATGAAATGGAGGACCTACAGTTTAACGTGGAATCCGAACCACGGTGGAGGCCTGGCATTCCTCACATTCACAAAATGTCTTGTCAGAGGTGAAGGAAGGGTACCAAGTCTTAAAAGGTACAACTTGTGTGTAGATATAGTCAGTCACCTTACGTCTTTTGTTTAAAGGAAAGGGGGGGAGGTGGGGTGTTTGGAAGAGAGAAAGGAGCTCTGAACTAAGAACGGAGCAAAGAGTCACCCGGAACTAATCAAAGTTTGCACACGACGTGTTTCGACTACCTTGTTCAAAATCCCAAGAAGGTTTCTAAACTCGATACGTAAACAAATAGTTCTGAATGCAGTAAACCTTCAAGTCTTGTTTTTTCATTATAGATTGTTGGGGATAAATAGAATGATTGGCTTTCGTTAAATAAAAAGTTTTATTCATATTTAAAATCTTGGTACGTAATGTATTTATATTTGTAATTGTAACAAAAAAATCAAACTCAAATTTGAGTGGCGTAGGGTTTATTGAATAATGCCATAGAAGATCAATTGTACTCGAGATTTTGATATATTTCAACGTTTCATGACGTTCTTAAACTGAAAAAGTGTTTTCCACGAATCTCTCTTATTCTTTTCTCTTTCTTCCTCTCTCTTTTCCTCTATCTCTTTCTCTCTTTTATGTGATGCTGATTCAGGCGGATAGCTTCATGATTAGGGTATATATTTCTTATTTGTTTGAAGTATTTAAGGTGCACCTTCAGAACAGACTAATAATATCAGCACACAAGAATGTCTATAAGCAAGCGTGATAGGTCCTGCTAATTTTTCCAGGAAAGGTATTTTCACTTACCTTTCAAGGTTTTTTTACATGTCAACAATTGACATGAGACAGATGGTTTAGCTTTTCTTACGAAATAAATTGTTCTACAGATTTATATCACTCAATAAAATCCGTCTTTAGTTGGGTTTGAACCCACGAACATCGGGCCCTGAGCCAAGAACTTTGCCCCAAGATCACCGAGGTCAATTTATTTGGGGGACACGAAAAAAAAAGGTTGAATATCCCTTGTCTAGATGGACCATGCCTAAAATATGTTTCTCTCTCTAATGTTTCGCCTATACGTAAACAATGACGTCAGAAAATGAGTACAGCTCTAAATAAAACGTAACTAGAAGTGATTTTCCTTACCAACTTCTCACTGCAAACATATCACGTCCTCTTTTACGACATCTGGTGGAAGAGTACAGAACAAAGCTGTGAGCACAAGACTTATCCATCTACCTGAAAGAAACAATTGGGCAAAATGAACTATTACGAGAGTAGCCAATCAGAGGTTTCAACGAATTGGAAACTGAAAGAAACTGTAAACTTCTATACCGCTCTTTCACTTAATGAGTAGAGGTCACAGAATTAAACTCTAGGGAGTTTCCTCATAAAGAAATGGTTCTTTCTTCTTTTTTTATGGTGAGACGTTTGTTTAGAGTTTGTACCAATTCTTACACCCCAATTAAGATATTCTTAATACATTTTTTACCACAGCATATTACTACCCGTTCGGGTTGTACGTAATTACGCTAATGTGTAGTGGGTAAAAGCGTATAACCCGAATGGGTAATATGACGCGGTGCTAAATATTATTATTATTATTATTATTATTATTGTAGTGGGTAAGACGATTGAGAGATAAAATGGCGGACCTACAGTTTAACGTGGGATCTGAACCACGGTGGAGGCCTGGCATTCCCCACATTCACAAGATGTGATTAATACACGTCTTGTCAAAGGTGAAGAAAGGGTTTGGTAATCAGATAAATCTGATCCGGGACCGAGGATTGAACCCCGGACCCCCAGCACCGAAGTCCAACACCTTACCCCTAGACGTTTTGGGTCTTGGGTTTTGGTTTTGGGAGTTATAAAGTTATATTTTTAAGAAGTGTACCCAAATTTTAGTGGAGGGAGAGTGGAAAATCATTTTGGAAAAACCACCCTCAGTACACCTGACTGAGATTTGAACCTCGATCTCCCCGTCATCGGCAGTCTAGTCTTCAGCGAGAGTCGCGCGTTAGACCACGTGGCCCCCGATGCGGGTAATTTACTCTAATTAAGTTAGGATTAGGAAGGTAGAATTTATAGGAAGTATACACATTTTTTTCTGGAAAGAATAGTGTGAAATCCTTAAGGAAACAATAGTTTTAGGAAAAATAAATATTTTAATCACGCCCAATTGGGTTTCGAACCTTTATCATCCCTATCAGCAAAAATTGAGACCATACTAGGTTAAGACTTAGGTTAAGTGTTAGTGCACCCATCGATTTTGTTTTGTTTTTTAGCACCGTGTCTTACTACCAGTTCATGTTATACACATATGTAATAACTACGCTACTGAGTTACGGATTAGTAAGGTCGAATTTAGAGGAAGTGTACCCGAACTTGCGTGGAAAACCCTTTTGTAAAAACGACCGTAATAACACCCGACCAGGATTTGAACCCCAATCTCCCAATCATCGGCAGTCAAATCCAACATGAGAGTGACACCTTATACCATGTGGCCACCGTAACAGGTCGATTCTGGTTAAGTGCCTTTAGTTGTTTTCTGATCGTACTTGAAGGATAGCTGGGTCAGCATGTCAAATTTTTGTTATTTATTCTTTTCTCTTTGGTCTATAAAGCTGTTACAAATTTTTCCCCTTCAAAGAAACCAAATAAATAAATCAGATGAATCTACACGGATGTTACATTTAGTGATAACGGCTATTATATGCAATCAAATGTGTTAATTATGTAAAATCGAATTTTTATTAACTTTTAATATGTTATAATTTAAAAAAAATCTATTCTTGATGCTATTTGCATGCAGGTTTATTTATTCTTTAGGAGTATCTTATAATTTAGATGTGTCAGTAAGTGAAAAGAAAACTGAAGCTCTATTAGACATCTCGTTTAAATATTTATTTCTTGTTTCATTCTCCTACTTTTTTTCCTGAACCTTTTATAAACAACTATAGACTCAATGAGTTTATTCTAGTATGAATGTAACTATATTACTTATAGATGTAAATCTTTCAACAATCCCTTTTAATATAATGTTTAAACTGTTTGAATGTTAAAAAATGTTGAGGAAATGTTGAATGTTTAAAAATACATTGGCAATACATCAATGTCAATCTATTTTGTGGAAGTAAAACTAAAATGTATTTTATCTTCATTTCATGTAAATACAATTAAAAATGGTTCAAGAGAACTCTGATATATATACACAGCTATGTATGTATATAAGCTATCAGATAGGTCTGTGAGAACGAAATGTGATTAATCATTGTTTGAAGAACCATATCCCCAAACTTTGTTTAGTTCTACCACCATAGAAATAATTTGCCTCAATAATATTTGATTAATTTTCTGATTGAAATTTAAAATATACTCTTTGATGAATAATTCAAATCCCTTTCTCTTGGTTTTCCTTTATTTTAAATGTTCTTAACTGAATAATGAATGCATATAAAAATGGTTTTACTTTAGATTAAAAAATTAAATATAGTTTTAATTGTAGCAGTTTAAAAAATTCTGGCTAAACTAAAATAAATTGAGGATAAATAAATCAGGTTCAAGAATCTTAGTAAATTTTTCAACTCTTTGAATTTTTCATATTTTACCAAAAAGTAAAAATTTAATTCATAGTAGGGGGGTCTATGCAAAAATATAAAACAAAATCACCTGGTTCAGTGGTCCCATGGTCTAACGGCTCACCTTTATGTTGGGCCATAATTACAATATCAGAAAGTACCAAGTTCAAATATTGGTCCAGTGTATTGAGGGTGGTTTTTCCAAAAATGTTTCTTCACTCTTTCTCCACGAAAATGCTGACACACTTAATCAAAACTCAATATTCCCAATCCCTAGCTCATTAGCATAATTAGCACACATATCCGTGTAACTTGAACAAGTTGTAAGTAAGACGTGGTGATAAGAAATAATAATATATCATGAAATTTTCAAACTACTATTCTTAAAAACAGCGTAGCTTTTAAAATTTGTCACTGTAAAAGAATTCAATTTTATTACAGGTTTTATGCTGGCGGCCGGGGTTCAATCCTCGGTCCCGGCACAGATTTATCTGATTTCCAAATCCTTCCTACACCTCTGACAAGACATCTTGTGAATGTGTGGAATACCAGGTCACCACCGTGGTTCGGATTCCACGTTAAACTGTAGGTCCTTCATTTCATAATCACCCTACCATTACACATTAGCGTAAGTGCGTATAACCCGAACGGGTAGTAAGACGCGATGCTAATAATAATATTACAGGTTTCTTGATTATTTAGAACAATTTGATCTATTAAGTGAACCATTACCCAATTTTGATATAAAAAAAAGTTAAAATTTACATCCCTTTGTGTCCGAGGGTGAGGTTTGATGGTTGTACGGTTTGAAACAGCGTACCTTCGAAATATTGAAGGGCAGGTTTTGAATTATCAAAGACAAATACATTCTACACTCTTTAATGAAATATATGTGGCGTAGTTGGCTAACGCGCTTGTCGTGTTGAGCCCGACTGCTGAGGACGTGGAGATCGAGGTTCGAATCTCGGTCGGGTGAACTGGGGGTGGTTTTTCCTAAATGGTTTTTCACTCTCCCTCCACGCAAATGCGGGTTCACTTCCTCTAATTCAACTTTCCCAATTCCTAATCTATTAGCGTAATTAGTACTTAAAGCGTATAACCCGAATGGGTAGTAAGACGCGGTGCTAATATATATATTATTATTTAATAAAATATATTTTAGAGGAAATAAAACCAGTAGTCGAATTGGTTTTGCTATCTGCTAAAACATATCTATAGAATCATTCCAGAGATATTAAAAGAAAATCATTAACATTTTAAAATTGCATTGACTTCCACGTGCGTATTAATCTTAATATAAATGTACTATGTTATAAAACTTGCTCCAACTTCAAGTTTATAATTATAATTCTTGTAAATTAAATGTGATTTAATAATCTCTTTGTATAAATAAAAAGAACATAAAAATATACCTTATTGATTCTAAGCTTAATATACATTTAATATAATCCTTTTAAATTTTAGTTTAACGCCACTTTATTGATTTCGGATTTTTCTAAAAGAATTCATTAGAATGTATCGTGATTTAAGTTTGTACTATCCTTTCTTATTTTATTTATTAATTTAAGGTATTTAATGTGCAGCTTCTGAATCAAATGATTATATCAGCACACAAGAATGTCTATGAACGAGAGCAAAAGGGCCAACCAATTTCGCCAGGAGGGGTATTTTCATATTACAGGGTTCTTTTACATGCCACAATCGACTGGGATCGATGGCTTTACTTCCTCTACAAAGAAAGTTGTGATAAGGATTTTTATCGCTCTAGAAAAATCCATCAATTCTGACTGTGTTTGAACCCACGTATATTGGGGCTCTGAGGAAAGAACTTTACCTCTAGATTGGAGTCGAAAATATTTGTATGATCATAGAATCGACTATCCACAAAATGGTACCCTATATATTGTGCAAAATATTCATCAACAATTAAAACATAATGGGCAGAAATAAATAACTGTGAAATTTTATTTCAATTAACAAATTTAAACACACATTAGTAGGGATTTTTGACCAAAGGCATTAGTTTCGTCTTGTCTGGTTTCCCAATGACGGGGATGTTGAGTTTAAAATAAAATACATGTGTACTTTGGTGTTTTTTTCCTATAAATTTTCCCAATATAATTTCATCAAAAAGTGTGAACGTTTCAAGCATATTAATAAAAAAAAAAAGAATAACTAGGGAGGGGGGGGGGGGAAACCAAAGGGAAAAAANTGAATAATTTACCTTTAACGCAAACATCTTCATAATATATTGACCCATAAATAATTAAACTACGTAAATGTAATAAATTTATATTTTATAGAATTAATTCTCATGATGTAGGATAGTTCAATTGTTCATCATTTTTGACAGGAATACCAGTTTGTGTTAAACGTATTAATAAAGATACATCCTTTTAAAATACATGGGATGTTCATGCTAGGAAATGATCATTAGAAAGAAACAAAATATATTACGGTAAAAATATAATCTACTTTATCTTTAATAGCTTTGTCAAACTAAATTTATATTTAAATAAAACCAACTCAAATAGAAATATTTAAATTAGCAAAGTTATTTTTTGATAATCTTGAAGTATCCTCTATTCTGAAAACTTTTACTTCAAGCTAAGACAAGCATTCCTTTAACTAACGGGTAATAAACTGGTTTATGATATAATAAAGAGAACACGATATTTGATTAAAACTCAGGACTTCCTTGACGCCTTGTGGTATGGCCTATAATATATCAAAAGTTTGGACTTTTGTGGTAGACATTAAATTAATTAAAACAGCTAATAACTATCATCTGTCAGCACGTGGAATGTCAGACTGAACTAGTCTGGTTTGCTGGTAGTCGGGGGAGATATTTCAAATCTCAGCGCGGTGTATTTTCCACAAATACTTTCCTTCCCCTTGATAGGGTGCTAGAATTAGGGTTTTCCCTATTTTATTAATAAAAATATTGCGTGTGTTTTCCAGGATTTTATGGGATCAATTATTATTTTTCCAGATTCTTTAAGGAGCCATTCAGAGAATTTATATATAATTTGTCATAAAATAAAATATTATGAAGTAGTTCCATTAATGTATAGAACAAGATTATTTAATTTTGATGGGAAAATAAATGGATTAATTACGCTACCCAATGTATCGGTGATGATGGAGTAGGAGGGCTCGGGGTTAAGGGGGCAAGGGAGATGGAACATGTGTTCATGTGTTAGTTCAAAGTTCACATTATATTCTATTAAAAGACTTATTTAAAATTAGCTAGTGGGTTAGTGTCCCTTATTCTCAAATATTTTAATTGTTTTAAATGCCTTTGGCCCTGTCGAGTGCAAGTCTAAAACCTATTTTGTGTGATAGTGGGTGGGGGAGGGGGGGATGAAAAGTGTGGCGTGGCTTCACAACCGATCAAAGTATCCTTCCGCACCAACTCTAACAGATTGATCACGTAAACATTAGATGGCGTTAGCTACTAGACTGGTCTTGCAGAAAAATCATACGTTCGGAAATATCAGTTTTCTCGAGAACTAGTGAACTCTTTATGTTAATATTTTCAACACCTCTTCTAAGATAATATATCGATGTTTATTAATTGTTATATTTTCTTATTTTATGTTATGAAGCCGGCGGTTTTATATTGAAAAATATCAATTTTATCGATATTTTATCACTATTAAAATGATAGTGAAGGTGTTAGTATAAAAAGTATAACTTAATCAACATGATTCTATTCTTGAACAAACCATTTTAAAAATTAATTTGCAAAAAATTCAATAAAAAAATTTAAGATAACGGTTTGTTCCCATGGCTCTGCATTTCCACGCCAAATGAAAAGGTCCAATCGCCTTAATGAAATTCCTTGCGTGTTCTCGGTTTTTACAACACTCACAAGAAAATGTATTTATCACTCCCTTATCTCCTTATTTCCTAAGCTCGTGGCAATCCTGTATAATAATCTGCATTAATAAAATATCCATTTGGTATGTATGTGTCCTCTCAGAGCTATTTATTCCACTTCCGGAAATCCTAGGACAGCGGTTCGCAATCTCTTTTCTCTTGCGTACACCTTGGAAGCAAATTTCCATAAATTGAGCTCTTAGGCTTAATATTAGCAAAAGTTTAATTAATATGGTAGTAGGTATTTGGGATTTATTTGTTGTAGCTGAAAATAAATGGGCTAGTAATGGGGTTAACTGGTTCGAATCCCGTCTGGTAACGGGTTACTTTTCTTGAAAGGCGAATAAATGTAATGGTCAACAGGTTTTGATTAATTAGTCTTACGTAAAGTTAATATATTCATTGGATGCATATAATCAAATCCACTATCACCATCACCTCATAGGGACATGGAAAGAGGCTCCCCGGAAAGGATGTACGATGTAAGATCAGTACATTCGGGAATCCCCTGGGCAACGGTACATTATTACTGGCTGATCTTTCCATAAATTGGGTTACAGATTTATGTAGCTCATACACGTTAGGTGACCTGGTGGTCTAGGGGTAAGGTGTCGGACTTCTGTGCCAGGGGTCCGGGGTTCAATCCTCGGTCCCGGCACAAATTTATCTGATTACCAAACCCTTCCTTCACCTCTGACAAGACATCTTGTGAATGTGGGGAATGCCAGGCCTCCACCGTGGTTCGGATTCCACGTTAAACTGTAGGTCCTCCATTTCATCTCACAATCACCCTACCATTACACATTAGCGTAAGTGCGTATAACCCGAACGGGTAGTAAGACGCGGTGCTAATAATAATCATACACGTTATTATTATTATTATTATTGTGGAATAACCTTTGACATTGAAACGGACATATCGATCATCTTTGACATCCAACATATTTCAATTTTTTGTTTTGATGGCAAGTTCTGAAAACTCTGCCTGTTGAAGACACAGGAATCCTTTAAATTGAATCCAAAGTCTTGGCTTCAATTTTTTATATTTTTAGCACGGTTCACAAATCTAGAATCCAGTTTAAGGTGCGGCAGAAGGGCGCACAAGTAATTTTACAGTTTTTATAGAATTACAATTTTTTGTCCAAAATAAATCAAATATTTCTCCAGTAGCAACATAGAGTTTAATTTTCTGCACATGCTAATATCAACAGATCTTAAATATCTGTCAAGGATGTCCTGGAAAGTTGTCAAAACATTTTAAATAAAGAGAAAAAGTTTTGACAACATTTCAGGACACCCTCGACAGATATTCAAGATCTGTTGATATTAGCATGTGCAGAAAATTAAACTCTATGTTGCTACTGGAGGGATATTTGATTAATTTTTGCCCACAAATTTATATTCTATAAAAACTGAAAAATACTTGCACTCCCTTCTACCGCACCTTAAGAACCATTGATCTAAAGAGATATATTGAAACTTTACATAATCCATAAAAAGAGACTTGATGAAGTGTCATTTATGCCAGTAAATTACTACTCAGTATTATTTTAACAAGTTTAACATTTTGTCAATGTATTGCACAATGGATGTAATACAACAAATCAAAGTTTTATTCATAAAATGGGTGTACGATGTCACCAAATGTGCTCTCAAATTTTCTGTAGTAATTATTTTTTAAACTATTACTTAATATTTGGCATTAGTAACTTGAAAGTTAATTGACGCAATTACAAAACTAAGCCACCTATCCCTACCTTGAGCTAGTTCTATCCAGTCTACCTCATTATACCCGGTCTCTATCTTTAGATGGTTCTATCCAGTCCACCTCATTACACCTTACCTCTTTCAGGTACATTCTAATGTTATCCCCTCCATCCGCATCCATATCTTCCCATTCGGTTTGCCAGTCAGTATCCCGAACAAGATTCTAGATTCTTCTATTAACGCTAAATGTCCTGCCCAACGTAATCTACGAGGCTTGTTTATCCTAATAATGTCTTGTGATGAGTACAGGGTATGGAACTCGTAATTATGTAACCTCTTCCACTCCCCAATAGCCTCATCCTTTACCATATTTCTCATAATAAAATATGCAAAGTTATTTTTACAATATTGATTTGTTTTAAAATTGGTGTATAAAAAAGTATTTTTTAATAAATATGGCTGGATTGTGACGTTACCTCATACATTTCATGTGCCTACTCTGTAAAACTAAAATAGTATGTGTATAGTGAAAATGCAGCATGCATACATAGATGAATACGTAAGTTTGTTTGAAATTGGTTTTTCGCTATCTTGCACTTCACTCGGTGTCATGTTAATTCGACATGAATGAGCAGCTTGTCAAAGCTGACGTCACTATGAACACCAAACCAAATAGAATGTTAATGTGTGCAATATGGAGAGAAATTATATATATAACATTTGGAAGTAGCGTCCATATTGAGATTAGTTTTTAGTTTCAATATTGAACTAGTGCTATTTTTACAAGTTACCCCATTGATAATTTTATTTGATAAATTATAATTATTAATAATCAGCGTATCTTAATGCCTGTACAGGTTATACGCATAGGCCTATATGATAATTACTCTAATTATTTTAGATAAGACGAAGAAATAATATAAGAGATAATCTACCCGAATTTTCATGGAAGAAGAATGAGAAAACATTAAGGAATAAACATTCTTAGTACATCCCGACAGGATTTGAACCCTGAACACCTAATCACCAGTTAACTAGACTAACTGAGCATGTTTCCCATTTAATTACTTTCTCTATGGCATTAGAAATTTTAAAGTGCATTGTCACACTTACAAAAGTACTACACCTATCTCTATCTTGAGCTAGTTCTATCAAGTCCACCTCATCACACCCTATCTCTATCTTGAGCTAGTTTTATCCAGTCCACCTCATCACACCCTATCTCTATCTTGAGCTAGTTCTATCCAGTCCACCTCATTACACCCTATCTCTATCTTAAGCTAGTTCTATCAAGTCCACCTCATCACACCCTATCTCTATCTTAAGCTAGTTTTATCCAGTCCACCTCATCACACCCTATCTCTATCTTAAGCTAGTTTTATCCAGTCCACCTCATCACACCCTATCTCTATCTTGAGCTAGTTTTATCCAGTCCACCTCATCACACCCTATCTCTATCTTGAGCTAGTTTTATCCAGTTCACCTCATTACATCATATCCCTATCTTGAGCTAGTTCTATCCAGTCCACCTCATTATACCCTATCTCTATCTTAAGCTAGTTCTATCAAGTCCACCTCATCACACCCTATCTCTATCTTAAGCTAGTTTTATCCAGTCCACCTCAATAGTTCTATCCAGTCCACCTCATTACACCCTATCTCTATCTTAAGCTAGTTCTATCAAGTCCACCTCATCACACCCTATCTCTATCTTGAGCTAGTTCTATCAAGTCCACCTCATCACATCCTATCCATATCTTGAGATAGTTCTATCCAGTCCAAATCATCACACCCTATACCTATATTGAGTTAGTTCTACCCAAAAATACGGTTCTAAATTCTTCCATTCGCTCTACATACCCTTCCCATCATAATCTACAAGACTTGATTACTAATACAATGTCTTGTGATACGTACAGGATATGTAAGTCATTATTATGTAACTTCCTCCATTACTTAGTAGCCTCATTTCTTTAAGCACCTTGTTATCAAGCATCCTAAATTTCTTTCCTTATGTAAAGTAGGAGACCACGTCTCAACCAGTACAATTATTGTTTTGTCTATCAATACTATTATTTAAATAGAAAGAGTTTAAAAAATAACAATAATAACTCTACATAACAAGTGAAAGTAGATGAAAATATAACTAAATTTAAATTTATTTTACGAGCAATTAATTTAACTAAAGTTGTTGTCGCATAATATTTATACTATATTAGCAATTATGTCCTTAAACACATTTACTTTTTCAAACTTGTAGGTAACGAATACATTTCTGTATATATGTGTTCCTCTCAAGGAGGCGAGGAGATCCTCTCGAGTCTGCTTGTAAATTATCAACGACATGTCAATGTGTCAAATATCGCTTTTACATCTCTACTATTGGAGGGTTCTGAAACTGGTGGAGGCCTAGGGGAAAGGATTTACATTCTACTTTGATCTCAGACTCTCACAATCTCCTGATGAAATCAGTAAACTCAAGATACATTTATCAGACCTTCAAGTTAAAAAAAAAAATAATGGTTGTTTGAGAGGGGTAATGGATGATTCGTACTTAACTTTTAGACTTTATATTTGGAGACAAGCCCTTTTCAAAGTTGTACTTCAGTTATTTGAAATATGTATAAACTAAGCAGGTAGTAAGACACGGTTGATAAAAAATAATTATTAAAAAATCAAATTGGTGTGCAGGTGAAGTGTGACAGTTAAGAAAGTGTTACCAGATATATACACCTTAAAATCTACCTTTTAGCCTGAATTTTTAAACATAATATATATAAATATTTCTCCTTCCAAAAATTTAATCTATTATTTTACTTTGTAAATGAAGGAGATATCTAAGAAATATATGTAGAAAAGCTCGTATGGACAGTCAGTAATGAATGGGTGCTGAAGTAGTGAGGTTTGGAAGGTAATCCATAGATCAATGGGAAATAGGTGTCTTACGTTGGTTTGGACATGTTTAGAGGATGAGTGTGGATCGAGTGACGAAGCAAATATATGAAGGTAGAGTGTGAGGATCTAAAGGAAGAGGTAGGTCATGTAAGACTGGGCTAAATGTAGTAGACGAATGTGGGAAAAAGATAAACCTTAAGAGTTTTAAGAATAAAAAAGAATATATGACTCGGTGTATGGATGTTGTTGAAGCGAAGGGAATATGCAAGGATAGTCAGATAGCAAGGAAACGCCGTGTGATGATCCAGTTGCTAGAACTGATACACAAGTGTAAAGCACATTGCATAAGTGTTTCCTTTCTCTTTGAATATATTATATTTGGTGTTATCACAAATCGTTTGTTATAGCTCGAGCTAATCTATGTTTAACGCTACATTTATAAGTATAAATTAATTATGTTGTGTGTTTATAATGTATAGCAATTTATTTATAAATAGCTTAGAGCTCTTTATAAAAATATTCATTTGAGGGGTTATTTAATAATTTAAACCAGTTATTTAATAGAGGAAAATTTATCCCGTTGAACTACGTGTTTTGAATATTCTAACTTACTGACTTTAATAAAATACTGATCTGTTTATTCACAATTTACCTACATACTTTTAAATATATTAATTTATAATATTTTATGTCAGTAGATAATAGCCAATTTTGACACTAAAATACAAGTTGGGAAGTATTTATATTACTTTTACTATTTTAATTTTGCTATCCGTACAGGTTATTCGAATGAAGTAGTAAAAACTAAATAAAAGCTTGTCCCCTTCTCATAAATCATGAGAGATTGAAAATAGGGTGATCACGTACAATACAGATTACATCAGATAGTTAACATTAACAATGGTCTTTGAAGGGAAACATAACTCCTAAGGCTAGTTACTAAAAGAGATTACATTTTATTTGAGTGGAGTCCTACTAAATTAGGGTCGTTTTGTTCTCGACTCACGTAAGCGAATCATTGTCCAATTTAAATTCAAATTATTTGAACGAGCAAGATATGTTTCAGAACCCAAACGAATCTATTTTGAGTTCATGCTTTAAGTTATTATTATTAGCACCGCGTCTTACTACCCGTTCGGGTTATGCGCACTTACGCTAATGTGTGATGGTAGGGTGATTCTGAGATGAAATGGAGGACCTACAGTTTAACGTGTAATCCGAACCACGGTGGCGGCCTGGCATTCCCCACATTCACAAGTTGTCTTGTCAGAGGTGAAGGAAGGGTTTGGTATTCAGATAAATCTTTGCCGGGACCGAGGATTGAACCCCGGCCGCCAGCATAGAAGTCTGACATCTTACCCCTAGACCACCAGGTCACAATCATGCTTTAAGTTTTAAATCATTATCATACAGTGTAATTTTTATCTAAAGCGACACTGACAAAAGGTGTTTCATATTAACCGTTTCGTAAAGAGTTTGTACGTGTCTTTAAAATAACTTCTTATTACATTTGAAGATGAGAGTTTCAAAAATTTCACCAATTTTTACTACACATTTTTTTAGAACTT
This sequence comes from Timema monikensis, assembly GCA_902151445.1. Lineage (NCBI taxonomy): Eukaryota > Metazoa > Arthropoda > Insecta > Phasmatodea > Timematidae > Timema > Timema monikensis. The sequence continues at coordinate 955,162 of CABFVZ010000037.1, forward strand.
AAATATTTATACTACTATTTTTTTAAATAAAAAATCGCAAATAAAATAATTATATTTACGTAGCTGTGGTAACTAAATTTTTAACATCGTACGAAACAAAGCTTTCTTAAAAAATATAGTGGTTTAGGTACTGTCTATTTTTCAATTTTTTTTATAGTACCACATCTTACTACCCGTTCGGGTTATACGCTTAGGTACTAATTACGCTAATAGTTTTAGGGATTAGGGAAGGCTATATTTAGAGGAAATTCGTGGTGGGAGGATGGAAAACCATTCAGGAAAACTACTCTCAGTACATCCAACCAGGATCGAACTTCATTCTCCCCAACTTCGGCAGACTAGTCTATTGCGTGGTATTTTAAATTTATAAGAGCCCATTTTAATCCAAGTCTTACTACACCTCTGGGCCATAAGAACAAATTCATTGCTGATTAGGAATGAATAACAACACACACACACACATATATATATATATATTTTAACTGTGTGTAATATATTTTTACTTTATCTCGACAGCACGTAAAGTGAAGGTGTGTGATCAGCAAAAAATGTTTATATATAACTCTAAATTTTTATAAATGTGGACGTTTCCTGACCCCCTAAAACCAAAAGAGTTTTTTTTTTTATGATACTGTCTATCTATCCATCTGTATCTCAGTCTAGAGCTGAAACCATTTTAGCAGTTGGGCTAAAACTTGGTATCTAGGGTTTTCATAGGGTACCTTGAGTAGTTTTTGTGATTTAAATATCTATTACCCTAAAATTAAGTGTAATTATTAACTTAATTTGGACAAAAGAGAAATAAATTTATTTGATTGAAATTGGTTGTGAATATTTTGATTAAAATTCGTACCTAAACATTGTTTAGCATTACAAATAAAATGGCACATCTCATGTTTATGGAAAAATTAATTAGAGGGTGCTTTACATAAGCAAACATCTCCAATTTTGACAATATCCACGAAAATAATTTATCATCGCAAAGATGTATCACTATTATTATTATTATTTATCACCGCGTCTTACTACCCGTTCGGGTTATACGCTTATGTACTATTACATTAATGGATTAGGAATTTGGAAGGTTGAATTAAAAGAAGTGTACCCGCATTTGCGTGGAGGGAGAGTGGAAAACCATTTAGGAAATACCACCCCAGTTCACCCGACCGAGTGTATCACTATTAAAAATAAAGTACATTTGTTTAAAAAATATTTGTATGAAACCAATCGCTTTTGTTAAATATATTTTTTAAATTGAGGTTGGTGAAACGCTGAGTTTACTTCATGCTCTTTAGTGAAAATAAATGCCACATTTTTCTCATTAGGTGTCCGTAACAGTGTATATTATGATTTAATTCATCCCTTTAAGTGGGATGTTTTTGCAACATTTGTATATTATTTATTTTCACATATCTTACGATTTTTGAGTAAATATCTCCATTTTTTATGTGCACCGCACCACACCATTATTTATTTTTATCAGATCAATTAAAACTTTGAAGCTTTTTTTTAAATTTAAAGTGCTTTAAATCATATTTTTCGGAGAATTGTTTATTTTTTATTCGGTTGAAACTACATGTATTCATCCTCAAAAATTATTTGTGTTCTTAAATTTTAAATAAAATTGTTTAAAAGTGAAAAATTTAATTTTAAGGATGTTCTTTTTGAATACTTTTAAGGTTTCCTTATTCTTCGACATTTACAAATATCCGATAATTTTAACTCTACCTTATCGAAGCACGTGGAATCTAATGATACAGGTTGATGAAAATACGATCAAAGAGACTCAACATTTCAGTCGTAACACCAACTTGTGTACCCGCACGACAACTTTGCGCCATGATTATGGTATAATCGTACCGAAACATGTCGGAAAGAATTGAATCGGTTTTATTTTAATCACCGATCACCTGCTAAAAGGAGTAATGGGACTTAGATTCTACACTTAACTTATTTGAATTACCAAAGTTTATTCTCAATTCTATACTTTACAATCACATTCTTTTGTACCACTTTGAAAGACGCTATTCCTACGAGATTAATTGTATGTTATTACTCAACATCAGGGTTTGGATTAAAAAATTGTGTTATCCTCAATTTTTTTTTTTAGATATTTTTAATTATTTTAATATGTTGTATATGTTATGTTTTGACTAGTCGTCAACTTATGATCTAATAATTGTTGTCGATGAAGTTATTGTATTTTTTTAAACTTATCTTGACATATTTATGCTTGTTTTAAGTACAGAATAACAGTTTTTAACATTAAAGTATGTCAATTTCAACTTTTTAATATTATTTAACGTTTCATTAATTCATCAGTGGATAAAAAATAACCTTTTACTTTATATTGCTAATCTTTAGTTTTTATCTAAGTATTTACCAAAGAAGTTGATAGTTTTAATTTAACTTTCGCTAAACATTTTAACAAACCTGTAAGTATATAAATTACTCAAGAACTTAATCCTGTGAGATTTTGTGTAAAATTATTGTTTAGATTTAACTGCGATGATTTATTTACCGTCTTTCATCTAAAAATACGTAAGAGGAACCCCCGGAGCGTGCCAAGAAATAATAAATGAACCTCAAAGTGTTGAGTACGTAATCACTAATTACTCCGTGATTAGTATGCACTCGACAGGGACGACGCCTCCAGTCATAAACATCCGGGACAAGTTGTGTTTCGGCCGCTCTTATGACGTTTGGAACGCACAATGGTTGTTATGGTAACGGCGCCTCAAGGAACAGCTAGGGATGAGCAAAGTATAGGGAGCATCCTCTTGGTTGAGACGACTCAAGGAACAGCTAGGGGTGAGCAAAGTAGAGAGAGCATCCTCTTGGTTGAGACGACTCAAAGAACATCTAGGGGTGAGCAAAGTAGATAAAGCATCCTCTTGGTTGAGACGACTCAAAGAACATCTAGGGGTGAGCAAAGTAGAGAGAGCATCCTCTTGGTTGAGACGACTCAAAGAACAGCTAGGGGTGAGCAAAGTAGAGGGAGCATCTTCTTGCTTAGGACGACTCAAGGAACAGTTAGGGGTGAGAAAAGTGGAGGGAGCATCCTATTGGTTGGGACGACTCAAAATCTGGCTGTTAAAACTTTCAGAACTCGTTTCCATGACTGTGTGGTCTTATACTACTGGATCTTTGGACAACCCTGATTCTATTCATGGTAGAACTAATATTTATTTATTTATTTAGTATCGTGTCTTACTACCTGTTCTGGTTAGACGTTTAGTTACTAATTGCACCAATGGTTTAGGAATTGGGAAAGTTGAATATAAATTAAGTGAACCCGCATTAGTTTGAAAGGAGGGTGGAAAACTATTTAGGGAAAACCACCCTCAGTTCAACCGAGTGAGATTCGAAGCTCCCCATCCTCAGCAGTTTAGCTCAACACGAAACTAGCACTACCGAGTTGGTTCAAGGTAGTTCTAATAATAAATTAATAATAAAATACATAGTACAAAAATCGGTAATAATAAAACTACTACCCGCTTCTATGGTCACGTGATCTAACGCACAACTCTCAACGTAGACTTGATTGACGATGACCGGGAGTTCGAGGCTTGAGTCACAGTCTAGTCTACTGAAGGTGGTATTTCCAAAGTGATTTTACTCTCTACTTTCACGCAAATTCGGGTACACTTATTTGAAATATAACCTCTCTCATCACTAAAGCCATTAGCGTGCTTAATACATAAGCATACAGCCCAAAGAGGTAATAAGGCTCAGTGCTAAAATATATATATTTATTTTTGATTGAACTATATTCATATATATATATATATACATATATGAAAAAAAACAACACTATTTTATAAAAAGTTACATCTCACCGATCCAAACTGATTTTAGAGTCTCGTTTAATTTTAAATGTGATAGTAGCTTAAAATACCCCTTCACCTGTCGTATTAGACCTAAGAGGATGAGCAGAAACCAAGCTTCATGGAACGTGTGAGGGTTGGAGGGGAGGAAGGGCTAATCAGGGTGACCACTGTTCGTGGAAACCAAACCCTACACTAGATTCGTTTTAAAACCACCAGGGAAATTCACCAGGTTGCACAAAGCGGTCACTGTTAGGAGAAGGATTGGCAGGGAGTGGAATGAGGCTTTGTTCTAGTAGAGGTGTCAGGGCCTCCTCATTCCATTCTAATTATAGCGAGAAAGAGAGAGAGATAAACTTTTTCACCATTTTATTTCAGTGCCTTTAGTACTTTATAATAAAAAAAAACTGAAAAGGAATTACGGTAACAATTTTAACTTTGTTCAAAAGGAAAATGGGTGAAGTATTTAAAATGTTATTTGTATTCAAATTGCAGTGTCAAAAATATAAATGTGACTCATTTTTCATTCTATAAACTTAAATAAATATACAACAGTACTAATTTGTTCATTTTAGCTCAATTTTTCACCTAATTTACATATTTTTTCTTAAAAAACCACCGGATCTTTAAAAAGTGTGAAATTAAATTGTTCACCTCTCATGTATGTTGAACATATAAACAGTATTGTGATATGATAATGTTAGGTACATGGTTATTTCGGATTAGATTAAAGGGCAATTTTTATATTTATTTATTTGAGGTATTTAACATGCACTTTCTGAATCGATTTATTATATCAGAACACGAGAATTTCTATCAGCGAGAGTGAAAAGGCCTACCACCGATAAAGATATGCTCAAAAATCTCGCCAGGATTATTTTACAGGCCACAATCTACAGGGGACCGAAGGTTTGTCTTCCTCTCCGAAATAAGTTGTGTTATATAAAGTTATCACTCAAGTAAAGTCTTTTGAGCCCGGCTGGGTTTGAACTCTCGAGCGTTGAGTACTGAGGAGAGCAATTTACACCAGGACCACCGAGGTCGACCACGTTTTAAACACACACCGGTTTTTGATAACTTAACCTAAAACCTTAGACTTGCGTTGTATTTTATCTATAGCGGTTAGTGGGCTAGTAGATGGTTGTATCCCCGGTTTGTATAGACTGTGAAGATTGGTGGGGGATGGGGGAGAAAGGATGCTATGCACACGGTGTGATTTTTCATTCTCTTTCCACGCTAATACGAAGAACATCCCTCTGATCTACCCACCTATTGACTTTTTATAGAAAGCATGTTATTCCTTGTGTTTGCGATATATAAAGAATACATAAAATTTATTTTCTTCTTATTTTATCGTCCGTTGTAGAGATAAGAAAATTTACACAAATAGAGAAGGGATGAGGAATGTTTAATTTAGATTATTTTCACTTTATATCGACCCTTTAAAAGAGAGAAGTATTGTGATTGTTGAAAAAAAATCTAGCTCAACATTTTGATCAATGTCCACGTTTCATGACTCTTTGAAGATGAAAAATTATATTTTTCTTTGTCGTCTGTCTGTTTGTATCTCCAACTAGGACCGAAACCATTTTACTGATCGGGCTAAGACTCGCTAGCTATGATTTTCATAAGGTTCCCCCGAGGAGTTTTTGGAATTAGATATCTGACCCTAATTATTAAAGGGCAAGAAGAGAAAAAATGTATTTTCTCAAAATACGCTCAAACGATTTTGATTAAAGTTTGTATCTATACAGCGTTTAATATTACAAACAAAATGGTGATTTAAAATTTTTCATGGGAAAGACTTTAAGGGCACTTTAAAATAATCAAGTGTTCCAATTTTGATTATATATCCGTAACTATTTGAGATATGAAATAACTTATTACTGTAAACTTGTAGTAGCATGGTGTTTATTTTTAAAAATGTTTTAATCTGGAATAATTTTTTATAGGACCCACTGTTTCTGAGCTATAAGAAAATATATCCATATTGTATAGTATATATATATATATATATATATATATATATATATATATATATATATATANTCTTTGGTGAGAAAAGATACTCCACTTTTCTACACGTTTATGTAACAGTATATTTTATTTTATTACATTTTTTCTCTTTCAAAGAGAGTTTTTGCAACAGTGTGTATTAATTCGTTTCAAAAAATTTACGAGTTTTCGGAAAATTTCTTTATTTTAAGATTGAAGAGAGTGAAACTCTGTAAGGTATACCGTACCATTTATCTTACAATAAAAAACGTTTTCCTCAAAAAAAAAAAATCCCAGGACTGCCTTAGACTGTGAAACCACGTAAGAAGGTAAAGTTATTTGATTAATTTGTCATTCACACCATCTCATCTTTATTAATGGTGAAAAAGAACACAAAACAAAAGCAGACCATGAAGTAAACGGTTGTGAAGTCGAATGCGTTGTCTACCCCTTCATTGTTACAAGGGCTTTAGACTGTTCCCTGTAACAGTGGGATACCCACGGATAAAGAAGACTTTGTGGAGGTAGAACAACTCTCTCAGTCCTCCTCTGGGTGGAGGGGTTAGGGGTGAGGGTTTTGAAGGGGTGTTCACATGCGAATTAGACCTTGTGTAGTAGGACACCTAACTTGGAATGACAGAGGGCTCGAATAGATCAAAATACTGTAATAATGTCTGCCTAAAGGAATCGTGTGACGTAAAATGAAGGGAACACCCAATATACACCAATGTGAAGAGACGATGTTGTGGGGGACTATATCCCTGTAGATGGTTTGAAGAGACAAAGAAGAGGGGGACTATATCCCTGTAGATGGTTTGAAGAGACAAAGAATAGGGGGACTATATTCCTGTAGATGGTTTGAAGAGACAAATAAGAGGGGGACTATATTCCTGTAGATGGTTTGAAGAGAAAATATGAGGTGGGACTATATCCCTGTAGATTATTTGGTTGAAGTTTTTTAGCTGACTGATTAACTCCGCACTGGATTTATTGATTTAGTTATTTTATATACACAGTACCTAGTATCCTGTATGTTAATTCATTAATACTAAGTAGGAAGCCTTCATTTCATTAATAAATATAAATCCAAACCCTTAGTTAGACAGTTAGACAGGCTATGGAATGAGACAGTACGATTTGCTAACTCCTTTACTGATGATTAAACCCAGTTCTCACATGAGGTAATGCAGTTGATAGAAATGTGGAGTAAGTAGTTTCTAACAGGGTGTAGAACCATAAAAATACTATTCTGAAGAACCGGAAACCTAATTGGAATTTTTAAATAATTTTAGGTTCATAAAGGTTCTAAAAGGTTCTTAAAAGTTAATAGTTCTACAGAATTGTATATAATTTTGACATGTCGCACTTTTTTTTTTTTCTTTCCTAAGCTTAGTTTAGTTTTGAAATGTTGTGTTTTCCTCTTTCTCAATAAGTTCTGAAAGGACTTGATATATTCTAGTTTACTACTTTGTTTGAAACCTCTATTCTAAGGTGATTAGGTAAGAGTTAACGAGACCTTAGCAATCCACATTAATGTTAGATTCCAGAAGAATGTCACTATTCTCACATTATTCGCTGTTTCCTCAATTTAATGTTTAGTCTAGAGGTTTAAAATCATGTATTTAGTTTTGATAGGAAGCAGATAATACCACATTCCTTATAATTTGAAATACTGAAATCAAGAACTTATCTTTCTTGGACAAGAGGTAAGCCTATTGTACTTAAAACCTCCCGAAAGTGAGAACTGATAATCTGGTGGTTGTTGAACAGCTTGTAATAAGGGGGAAGGGAGATGGAGGGAGGCAAAATGCTAACTTTTAATTCTTTCACTCAAGTTTAAATTAGAAAGTAGCTCATTGAATGTGTTTCTTGTGTAAGGTGCGGAGGGGATTAATTATTTTTGTTTGTTAGTTAGTGGTTTACATAATATTATTGATGGGGTGCATTAGAGAAAACACAGTTCGGAAGTTTTTTAACAATAAGATTGACGGTGACAGATAAAGATGCAAATTATAAGGGTGCACTATTGTTATTAAGATACGTTATAATACTCTTTAATCTTGCAATACTTTTGATTCAGTGTGTTATTTCCAAAGTGGTTCTCCCCTCTCCTTCCACGCAAATGTGGACACACTTCCTCTAAATATAAAAAAATAACCTTTCTCATTAATAAAAAAAACATGACCTAATCTAGTACAAGAGCCGGAACCTTTATTGTGCCCTAATCAGAACTAGAACCGAAACCTTTAAAATGTTTGTTTAGAGAACAGGAATCGGAACCAGGACCGATAAAAAGTTGAGTTCGACTACCTGGTTTCTAAAGAATTAACAATTATGCAACTCTTTTTATTTTTTAGCAACGCGTCTTTCTAATCATGCGGGTTGTACAACTAATTAATAATAACACTAGTGCTATTTTTTGGATTAGTAAGGTTACATTTATAGGAAATGTACGCAAATTTGCGTGGAAGGAGAGTGTGAAAACAATCCCAAGTATATCAAATGGAGATTTGATTGGCAGTCTAATTTATTGCGAGAGCAGCGCGTTAGACCATGCGGCCACCGAAACTGGTAATAACTCTTATTTTAGAATACATACCAGGAGAAATCCACCGAACGATGGTAACTAAACAGCGTGGAAAAAGGGCTGTCGGGAAAGGTAGCGTGAAATATGCCAACGACCATGAAATTCCACTACTATACACCCCCACCCCCAATGACCACCTACCACAAGGGAAACTGTGCGTAGCGGCCTTTTGTTTTCATTTCAAACCATGGAGTGTTTTATTATCCCAGTAGACAATATCATAGAGATTCTCAGTATTATTATTATCCATAATGGACATCCAAGCCTACATAAGATAATAAAAATCCCTCTTTTAAATATCCAAAAACAAACCTATAGGTTTTCATAACTTTTCTAACTGCCGTATATTTTATTCTGACCCCACAACATGAATGCTATATGAAGACAAATTATCTCTCTCTTCAAACTGTTAGTAAGGCAAAATAAAAATCACAATAGGTTTTTATTAAAACAGACAACATAATCCTCAAATGTAGAGATTTTGTAAGAACAAAAAGTAATGTAGATACTGGTTTAGTTATGTATTAATATTTACGCTAGTAAGATACATTGTTAGTATACTATAAACATGTTAATCCAAACAAATTGGGACCAAAGCGTGCTCGGATTAATTAAAATTTGGATTAAGCGAGAGATTACAGGGATTAAAATATTTTCACGAGTTTTAAATTAATGTTGAATAAGTTTAAACAAATGTTCATGTATTTAACTGATGTACAACACGTAATGTGTATTGCAATTATTATTTTTTTACAGAAAAGCATATTGTTTTGACTACAACATGTAAATATTAAGCATCAATTAATAGATATATCTTTTTTTCCTTTTTTTTTCAATTCTCTTTTAACTTCTTGCTTGTTAACCAATATAATATATTTCTTTTGACATAATTTTTTACCCGAATTCCGAAAATTGTGCACGAATTATACAGAATTTTGGTCTACCAGGGTTCAGTCTAACTTGGTTTTAATGTGTATGATAATGAATTTTTGATTAAGAATACACGGAAAAAATATAGTTTTTATTTCTAAGTTTAATATCACAAGTTCAATTTCAACATAAAAAGCATTTTTTTTTAATTCCATGATTTTGGTAGAATTAACAGCATTTGGTGGTTACTAAAGTTACTAAAATAATTTTAAAATGTATTTATACATCAAGTCATGTTATCTGCAGCCGTCACTTTTGATATATATTTTAACTACCTATAAAAGAACACAAATAATACAGTAAAATTTTATCAATATTGGCAGTAAAATAATTGAATTTTCTAAAGGTTTTTTCCTATTAAAATTTGACTAAATTTGTTTTCGTTGCTAGGTAAGAGATTATATTTCACACTCAATAGAGAAATACCATATAACTTTTTATTAGTACCACGTCTTACTACCCGTTCGAGCTATACGCTTATGTACTAATTACGCCAATAGTTTTAGGGATTAGGAAGGATATATTTAGAGGAAGTGTAACCGCACTTGCGTACAGGGAGAGTAGAAAACTATTTTAGGGAAAATACGTCATGAGTACCTTAATGAGTGACAAGGACATATAATAGGTAATGTTTAGACTAATTCTGCTTACCTTGACAAAACACTACAACATGACACAAAATATTATACATATTAATAATGTTATTTCTCTTTTTTTTTCAGGCTATGCGAATCATCGATGATTAGATTTATTTCAAGAAAAAAAAATATTTGACGTTCTTAGTTTAAACACAAGAAAACGTTTTGAGAGGGAGAAATTTATAATATGGTGTGATTATTCACATTCAAAAACAGTATATCTTCTAATGAAATTTAACTGATAACAAACTCTTCCGTGTGTTTTAAACTTTAAATGGTGTATCAAATAAATGTTTATCACAAATAGCGCTTTACACATCTTGCCACCAAATTACTTATATTAAAATAAACATAATATATAAATAAATTTTATATTACAAAGCATTTTGTCGAAGTTGTGCACCTAAACATCGTTAATTTAAACAAATGTACCTGAATTACGTAAACATCTAAACGTGTGCTTAGTAGATACTTTCAACTATAAAGGTGTTTTTTAAATGTTTAAAGTTGAATTTTCTTTCAAAGTGTGTATTTGAAAAATTATTCAGACATTTTATTTAGCTTATGTATTAATTGAAAATAAGTTTTGTTCACAAAAAGACTCATTTATTTACTTACTAACTGATATAATATCAGAATTGGGTTTGAATTCTATGAACTGAATACTAGTTTCAAGCATACCAATCAACTTTCATCTGACGTCACAAAAAAGGTTAGTGTGAGCTTTATTTTAAATCAGAGAGTGAGTTTCATTGGTGGAGATGAAATTTCTCTAATCTTTATTGTAATAATAATTTTAAAAACCATTCCAGTGTTATAGTGAGTGGTAAGTACACGGGATATGACAATAGGAATCCCGGGTTGGATTCCCGGCTGGTACTATGGGCATTTTTTTCCCGAAAGGGGAATCACCCCAACGGTCACCAGGGTTCGTTTATTTAGGTTTAAGTGTTTCCACTGATCCACAGCCTCTTACTCACTATCACCCTCATACTCACTATCACCCTCATACTTACTATCACCCTCATACTCACTATCACCCTCATACTCACTATCACCCTCATACCCACTATCACCCTCACCTCANACTATCACCCTCATACTCACTATCACCCTCATACTTACTATCACCCTCATACTCACTATCACCCTCATACTCACTATCACCCTCATACCCACTATCACCCTCACCTCATCTCATCAGGACATGGAAAGAGTCTCCACGGAAAGGATGTACAATTAGTACATTCGGGCGTCCCCTGGGTAACGGTACATTAGTACTAGTTAATCAGTCCATCACTGGGCTACGAGTGATGTAGCACAGACGCGCAATATTATTCTCTTTTTGATTATATAAAATTATATAGAAGAATATTATCAAACTTTGTTCACTATTTTTAGCTTAAAATTTTCAAAATCAATATGGATTAAATGGCCAAGTTATTGTATTTGTTAATCACGACTATATCCGCACTTAAGTATCATATTACGTCAATTTAAATACAGCTCTGGGACAAAGGAATCGAGCCCGGGACCTTAGGATTAGCTCTAACGACTGAGCTATCCTGGAATCGTTCCATGTCTGGGTCATTCTTCATTCATATTTTAAGGCAGAAGGCAAAATTAGCACCGTTTGTAAAACTTGACGTGGACTGAACACATTACTTAGCTTATGAATACATTACTATATATTTATCTTATTTCTGACATGTTCCACGTCCTACCACCCCTTCAATTTATCCACATATTTACGTTAATGGAGTATGGACAAGTTAAGTAGAATTTAAATTAAATGTACCTACATTTTATTTGGAGAGAGTGGAAAACAATTCCGAAAATAATATGATAAATATAACCCTGTGGGATTCAAATACAGCTCTTCCGGTCACTAAAATTCTTCTTGTTGCATGATTCACGCCTTTGACAATGTATACACCGATGCGGGTGTATGTATTTCTGTTCCCCAAGCCATTCGTGTAGGGTACAAAGGTATATCGACAAATTTACGTCAAGAGGGACCAAACTAGTCATGAACCAATCCCTCTGCGAGATTGCTGAAATTATTGGGGATGGAGAGGTTGGAACAGGGTGAGGGAGGGGGGAATATCTGTTAATGTTTTTAATAATACAATAATTGTTTTGTCCAAACAATATAACACACAAAAATCAACTCTAATATTTCGTTATTGATTTTCATATTTCACACATTCTATTTCTTCATAAAGACACTTTTTTCTTAGGTATTTAATGTGCATACTTTCTGATTTAATCAACACATTAGAATTTCTTTGAGAAAAAGAAAAAGGGATTACTAATTTTTCCGGGAAAGTTATTTTCACATACCTTCCAGTTTTTTTTTTATATGTCCACAATCGACATAAGACCGACGGCTTTACTTTCCTTCCGAAGGAAGTTGTGTTACGGATTTTATCACCCAAGAAAAATCCATCAAACCAAGCTGGGTTTGAACCCATTAACATCGGGTCCTGAGGAATGCACTTTACCCCAAGATCACCCACCGAGGTCGTCAATAGTTTTGTAATCGTGAACATTTGTTGATTTTGAAATTATGACGAATGTGACCCCAAGCCCAAAAAGTATACTTTTTAAATTATGACTGTCACGATGTTTTTTTCTGTTTCTATCCTAATTACAACTAGAATTTTTTATTGAATTTGTTAAATCTTGATTAAGTAGTCCTACCTCATTTTATTTTTTAAATGTAATTCTAGTTCTCAAATAAAGGGTAATTTATTTAAAGTCATTTTTCAAACATTTTTGAAAATATCTATTAACATTATGGAGTTCTAAGGGAGGGGTTTTGTATCATAAATAATAATGTGTATTCGTTTCGAAAATAAATTTAAGTGTATTTTACTAAAAACTCATTTTTTTAAACTCTATAATTAAAATAAATAAATAGATATTGAAATTTGGCTCATAGCTTATACGTGAAGAGCGTTTCACATGATAATCAAAATAATCTTGACTTTCTGAGAAAAAAATGAGTTATATGATAATTAACTGAATTTTGAAAATTCTGACACAAACTATAACTTACTTTATGAGAACGTGTGTACGATTGTGTATTGGCACAATTTATCACTTTTTATTACAATCTCATTTATTCTTAATGTATGGGGTCTATATTAGCTCAGAGGGGGCACATATCCCCCTGGCGCCCTTCTCCCTGGTAGTGTGTATTTTCTCAGAATAACTACCTATGGACTAGGACTAGCGTGTTTTGTTTTTAGCACTGTGTCTTACTATCATTTCAGGCTATACTCTTTATGTATTAATTACGCTAATAGTTTTAGGAATGAGAAAGGCTATATTTAGAGAAAACATACCCACATTTGCGTGGAGGCAGACCGAAATTCGATCTTCTTATCATCAGCAGTCTAGTCTAATGAGAGCGTAGCGCGTTAAACCACGCGGCCACCAAAGCAGATAGTTGTTTACGTATCCTAAAGTACGTTATAGTTTGACTAAGGTGAATGTAACAATATTGTTGTAACTTAGTAAAAAGCGGATGGATATGAGGTTCGTCAATGTTATTGTTACTTTAACATTTTGTTGCTTCTCATAGTGATTACGTCCATAATAAGTGGAAGATAAATGTTAATTTGTAATAATAGAAGGATAATTTTTCCCTTCATTTTAGTGTACGAAGGTTTGTTGTTAATCAACAATTCATGGGTGCAGTATCAACAAGTCATTAATATGCATGACCAATATTGACGGGGGGGTTGTCTACCCTACGTTGGAATGTAGGTATGTGCGAGTTTGCCACTGTAGGGAAATAAACAGTTAATCGGAAAGATAGAAATGATAATAGACACGAGGAAAACTATTTTGAATTGATGCTGATGGTTCGTTATTATATCTTTTTTTTACTAACGTTTAAAGGCTTAGCTTAATTATTTTGATGTATTTTGAAGTTGGCTTGGTTTTAAATTAGGTTAGTGTACAATAATCAAACAGTAATTCAAATGTATTAATTTAGATTAATTCTATTACTTTTAAAATAATTGATAACATTATAATTAAAATCATTAGCTGTTTAAAATGTATTTACTGACTTAATGATTCATAAAAAAATTAATCAGATAATATAGAAACTATTTGAACTATCATATAGTCTTCTTCAGTGACCGCATAGTCTAATGTATTACTGTCTCAGTACACTAGACCACCGATGACGGGGATATTAGGGTTCAAATCCCAATCTGGTGTATGTTAGTGTTTTTTTTATAAATGCCGTTCTAATGTTCCTCCACTCATATGTGAGTATATTTATTTTAAATTAAAACCTGTGTAGGGGTCTGTGAATCTCCGTTAATATCGATATCGATTTGAGTATTATATTATTCGATTCTATAGCTCGACTCAAACTAACTAGAAAACCTCTATAAGGATCTAGTTTAGGTCGTTGCAAATCTCACATTGTGCCTAAAATATGCTAATAAAGTTTAATTAAAATTCTTGCTTATTAATTATTACCATATTTATTTACCAATAACAGCCTTTAGAAAACCTCCACATAATCTACAATCGTAACCCACGATAATACGTAACAAAATTAATGTGTTATCTTTAAGGACTAAAGATTGAAATAGTTTTTAATCAACAAAACAACGCTTATATTCCAATTAAGATAATGGGTTAAGGATAAGGGAGGCTGTATTCAGAATAAGTGTCTCCGGATTTGCGTTTAGGAAGAGTGGAAAACCATTTTGTAAATAAAACCACCCTCAGTACACCCGACCGAGATTCGAACCTCGATCTCCCCTTCATCGGCAGTCTAATCTACTTGCAAGAGTAGTGCGTAAGAGCATGTAGCTATCGAAGAGGGTAGATGGATGGTTAGTTGTTTTAAATGAAAATTACAACAGAATATCAAAGTTTTGATTTATTTCTTACTGACAATTCCCACACGGTATTGCCCGTGACCCACTGTGCTATAAGAATTAAATAATCCCCCCCCCTTTTTTTTACATGGTGCCCGTATGTATGAAACGTAATTCTAAACCAGATTTAAAATATTTTCTTCAAAAATTTTAAAAATAAACTAATTAAAAATTTAAAAATCCTGCTTCGAGGTGCATTCGGACACCCTTTCGTCCACCTATATTAAAAGTCTCAAATATCTGCGTGCCGTAGATTTGGCTGGGCATCGCACACAAACAAACAAACAAACAAACAAACACACAAAAAATCACTTCCTTTTTATTATTATGAATATTCTGTTTTAATTTCATCAGATAAGATACCTCGTCTCTAGAATAACACTTTCCATTCTTTCAGATATTTGCGGCTACTAACACATTGTGTAGCCCCGGGGCGAGGAAACGGTAGAAGGTAGTTCGGGGAATAAAGAAGTTCCCTGCTCATTCCGCGAGTGTAATAACGTGGAAATATTGAGTCAGCGAACGAAGAGAGAGAGAAAGAGAGAGCACTGGAACGACGCCATCGGAATATTGAGTTGATAATCCTGTGAGATACGTCTGTTCTTCAGGACACAGGATAGCTATATATATACTAGTGGCGCCACGACGCTCTATTGGAGGGTGGGATTTACTCTCGTGGCGTGTGAAATAGGTGACACGCTACAGCCGGATGGAAAATACCCAACACTTTCAAAATTCATCTAACAGGTTGACTACAACTCTTGTCGGTGGCCGCATGGTCAAATGAGCTACTATTATATTAGGCTGGATTATTTAATTGATGATAAGGAGGTCAGGGGTTCACATTCCGGTCGGTTGTGTTAAGTTTGTTTTCCTAAATGGGCTCTCAATCTACTTATACAACGGTTACATGTTCTACAAAATTCTAACTAACTCTTTCTTAATCCATTAGAGTAATTAATGTGTGCATTTAGTCCGATTTGGTACTTATACGCGGTGAGAGAAAAAAAAGGTTGTCTACGTTATACTTTGGCCTAATTTTATACACTATTTTAAATTTAACATCAGTTAATTTTTTTTATTATGCTTTGTTTTTTTAGCACCACGCCTTTCTACCCGTTAGGCTTATTACGCATATATACTAATTACACTAATGGTTTTAGGGATAAGGAAAGGTTGAATTTAGAGGAAGTGTGCTCACCTTTGCATGGTGAGAGAACGGGGAACAATTTAGTAAATATATCCTAAGTATACCCGAATAATTTTATAACCCTGCTCTTCCAATAATTGGAAGTCTATTTCGAGAGTGAATTAGGCTCACTTCTATCGAATCGAAGCGTGGCAGCCAGTAAAGTTTTTTTTTAACATTGAGTCTTACTACCTATTAAGGTTGTACGCAAAATATTATTTCCAAACGAATTGGATCCAAAATAGTTATCCACAAAGAATACTTTCTTCAAGGATAAGTTTTGTGTCATGTGTTATTCTCAGATATGTTCGAGAACATTCGCCAGATCAGTGTGGGTGTTATCACCAAGCGAGGCTGTGAAATTACTCGTTTGATCACGTGCAAGTTTGTTTTGTTCGTAAAAGGAAGCTAAATCAATTAATATATTTATTTATTATATTATTTACCACATAAATTACCAAAACTATTGCAATACTAATATGAGAGAAGAATGCAATGCAGCAAATCAATAAGAAAGTAGCACACAAGTCTACTTGTATTTATGTGAATCTCTACAGATTTATATACAAGTATTTATTTATATTTTGTTAGCTTATATTTACTGTATCATATGTTAATATTTGTGAGAGAACCCAATAACTTTTTAGTTCTTATTAATAATCAAATTCCACAGCACCGCATATTGAATTTTATTTATCAATTTCCTTTTTCTACCTCATGGGGTTTTTTATTTCCCCATTTAGAAAGTTGCGTTGCGCGTTTCACACTCCTTCGTGATGAGTCACGATAGAATGAAACCTAGGTCGGGGGATTGAAAGGCAATGATGGATTCTATTTAAGAGGTGACCATCATCTCTTTGTCCAATGGCAACATTATAGAGTCTGAACTGTGTTCTTCTTTTCCTTGTGAAACAATTTTTTGTTCCTACTTTTTATATGTTTATATCCACCTAGTAATTTAATGTTAGTTTAAATATTGTGCTTGGACTCCATTAGCCTCGGTAGGAACGTATCTTTAATGCACTTTAAAGGTTAAATATTTTAGCTGGTGTGTGTATTTTAATTTGGTTAATTACATCTACTTGTTCAATAATAAACATACTAACACTGAATAAATGGTATATTTCCCATGAGTAGAAAAAATAATAAAAATATTCAAAGCTTAAAAAATTAATTTTGATAAGGCTCGCCTTCACAGGTAAAATTTTGATATAAAATGAATATATATGTGCTTGACGTAGGAGTGGTTTATTTTTAAATGTTGCAGTAAAAAATAATAATAAGAGAGCCCAATCTAAACTTACCCATTTCCACTAGCCCCTGTCATATTTTGACAAGGATCACCCACCGACTCATCCTGACATTTCTGATAGTTGACGAAAGTGAACTTTTGACCTCGCGACTTCCCTCTAAAAAAATATATTTCTACATCATTAAATATTTCATCAGAATCGGCCAAGAAAGTTCTTTGGTGACTTGTATTTCAATAAAGGCCTTTTACCTACTATTGTAGAAGACTTTTTAAAACTTGTAGCGTGAAAGTTTGATACTATCAAAGAAAAAGAAAATACCTGACATTTTCTGAATTTTCTCTCTATTTCGATCTTATAATGGCCAGTAAGAGTCCGGAGAAAACTTGTATAATTTAAATTACGTGATAAAAATATATATTTTTGAAGTTATACTTCTTTAGGCACGTTATGAAAAAATAATGAGAGTGAAATTTTAGGATGCGCGCGCATTCTATATTTTACCTGCCAAAATGCTGTTTGTTCTCATGTTTGATTCATTTCATAGTCGACAATTTATGATTGGTAAATCGGTGTTTATAACTCACCCTTTGGGATAAATTATTTGTCTGGGATCTAGTGATTATGTTGGTCCTAGAATTAATAGTTGATAATCGCTAATAAAAATACATTATCACCGAAATGTACTAATAAACTTAAAAGTACGACAAACATTTAACAAAATGCTAAAATTAAATTTAGATTATTTTATTTGAGAAGAACTTCTTCTAACCTGTATTAATCTTAAATAACAAACCTATAGATTAAATTATTGAAATAAAGATTAATAACACATTTTTGAAGTTATACTTCTTTAGGCGCGTTATGAAAAAATGATGAGAGTGAAATTTTAAGATGCGCGCGCATCACTGTAACACAAAAGTAACAGGTTGAAGCTTAACNTGTTAGTCGCGCATGTTGGTACGCTCGTCGCCTCTGATCACTGTTTTCATATATATAATATTTATCCACATGTTTCTAGTTTCTACATTCACAACACGTGTTTTAGTTTCATACAAGTGCGAATTATATATGTGCTAATAAATTATATTCAGTAGTGATTTAAATTGAATATTTTGATTAATATTATTTACTATTAGTAAATATTAGTGAAAAAATTGTGCTTGTAGACTTTTTCAAGTACTCCAAAATAATTGAGGTTAACTATCCGTATGTATTATTTATTGATATAAATTAAAATATTATTATTTAACATAATTAATACTAAATATTATTAAATTATTATTATATCCTGAAAATTGAAAAATGACACCTGGACACGGGAATCGATTCCCGTGTCCAGGTGTCATTTTTCAATTTTCAGGATATGATATCTAAGAGGTGCTATCCTCACTAAAATGCATAGATGATAGCTTCGGCTATCTGATTCATTAAATTATTATTGTTAAATATTTATTTGATGATGCCAAAGAAGTATAACTTCTCACACGCGTACATAAGTACACACACCCATTTTTTGATCTTTGTTAATATTTAAATTTAAATTTAAATTTAACTAATTTATTTGTAGAAGGGTTCATAGTTATCTCCAACTGACGTACTTAGAAAATCTAAAATAAAGTTAACTATAAAAATTAATATTTTCAAACCTCTATTGGGGTAGAAAATTGTTCAATAGAGTTATAACTTTAACTTTCTACATAAATTAATTGAACCTTTTTATTCCAATGAAGATAGTTGACAAAAAAAATGAACAAATTGTCGAACCAGAAATGTTTCCCATTTTAATAAATCTAAATTAATAAATATAATTGTGTCAGTTGGAAGAATTGAGAATAAAAATAAACCCAAACGTTACTTTGGAAGTAAATAAGAAAAAAGAAACCTTCACATTCACGAGAAAAACTCAAGTATCACAATTTCTCACCAAACAACTTTACCAATGAAAGTTCTATATAACAAAAGAATACTATCAACGGCTTAATAAGCTCTGTCAATGAAAGTAGAGGTGCTTTCATAATTATAAATAGCTCTTTAGAAATTGGACGCAAGACTTTGACTAAAAGATAATTATGTAGGTTTTGTCGTACTAAAATATTTCGTGTTGACCAACGGTCGTTCTTTTGATCTAAAAGGCTGGCTTCTTGTCCCTGCACTTTCCAACTCTTTACAAGAAATACTTCACCATCCCCTTCAGCTTACCTTTTCCAAACACTCATCTACAATAAAGAAACAGTTTTCTAGAAGAAGTACAACTCGGTCGCCTACAGCGTTAGGATATACAAAATTTCACATCGTTTCATTAAAAATACAAATCCAGAGAGGGTTGAGCTAAATAGTCCATGACAATTATTAAAATTTTATTACAAATGATTTTAAGTGTATGTAAACCCATTTAGAAGAGATCGTTAGAAAGACCATGACGAAGATATGAATGCACTATTAGAATGAACCTGAAAGAGTTTAGGTGTAATGAGGTGGACTGGATAGAACTATGTCAAGATAGATATAGGATGTAATGAGGTGGACTGGATATAACTATCTCAAAATAGGGATAGGTAGCGTACTATTATAAGTGCGGCAATGGAATTTCGAACTCCTAATTCCAGAGTAGGTTAATGTGTGAATTACATCTTACTAATAGCTCGGTTGGTCTATATATTTTTTATTAATGGGTTAGTTATAATTTAATTACAATTTGAAATCCTCTGGTTTGTGACCTAGAGATTCTGAGTTCGATTCCCGGCTTATAAATTGGGTATTTTTCCCTTAAGGGGAATTACTCAAACGGTCATCAGGGTTTAGTAAACTAGGCTTAAGTTAACACCCTCATACCGACTATCACCCTCGTACTCACTATCACCCTCATACTCACTATCACCCCCATACTCACTATCACCCTCACACTCACTATCACCCTCACACTCACTATCACCCTCACACTCACTATCACCATCATCTCATCTTATCAGGACATGGAAAGAGCCTCCACGGAAAGTATGTACTATTAGTACATTAGTACGTCCCCTGGACAACGGTACATTAGTACTGGATAATCTTTCCACAAACTGGGCTACTGATTGAGGTATACGCATATTGTGTGGCTAGAGGGAAATCATTTATGGAAAGCTAGTTTTTGCTGGGGTCTCTTTTATCTTTGGGAAAAAATCACCGGAAATCGGCCATGGGGAGCACGCCACCAACGTGAAAAAAAGAGGCTTTTCTTATTTAGCTTGAAAATCATTGCTTTTATTATGAAAACACAAACAAACTAATATAAAGATATTTAAATTACCAAAAACAAGACCTGATAATTTTTATCAATCTTGTACAGTTATAAAAATATGATTAATTATATTTAAACTAATAATGTACAAATCGTCTAGCTTATGTACAACGTGTAAATTTTCTTCATAATTGTATGCCCATTAAATCACAATAATGTCATTGTCATCAGCTGCCTAGCCGGAGCGTCCGCTTTGCGTTAATTGAAATGGGTAAATATAAACATTTTCCCTCTTGTGTATCACAGCTCTTCAGTTATTCATGGTGGTGACCTGATGGTCTAGGGGTAAGGTGTCGGACTTCTATGCTGGCGGCCGGGGTTCAATCCTCGGTCCCGGCAAAGATTTATCTGATTACCAAACCCTTCCTTCACCTCTGACAAGACATCTTGTGAATGTGAGGAATGCCAGGCCTCCACCGTGGTTCGGATCCCACGTTAAACTGTAGGTCCTTCATTTCATCTCACAATCACCCAAACCATTACACATTAGCGTAAGTGCGTATAACCCGAACGGGTAGTAAGACGCGGTGCTAATAATAATAATAATAATAATAATAATAATAATAATAATAATAGTTACTCATGGGAGTCATCTTCAATAACACATTCAACCATATTGAGGTCATTATCAACGTCAATCTCCGATCTATTGGTGCAAGACTTTCCAGTAAATGCCCCACACATTGTTAAGCAACGAAGATCACTCCACTTTGTCTGCAATCGCAATTCCTTTCACAATTAGATTTACAATTTCAGCGCACAAGATGAAGCAAATAGTCTTGTGCTGTGGGAAGAGTTGTCGGAACTGGTTGGTATTTTTCATGTTCAACCTTTCAACCCCCATTTATCCTCCTATAGATGATTACCGTGCCATACCTGAACTTGATGAAAGACTCGTAGACTATGCTACTGAGCTGCTGAAGAACTTGGTGAGAGAGGGACGCAAAATCTAGTACATAATTGGGAGGTTTCTTTTTGACTAACTACATGTACTTGTTTTTTTATTCAAGTCGTATCTAGACCATCTTCAAGCCTACCACCGTTTAACGGGTTGAGTAATTCCTCACCTACAGTTGTTATTTCATCTTGTAACGCTGACGGGTCATTGAATTTACTTACAACAGATTGCAGTTCAGTGTCATATTGGAGCTTATTAAAACCAATATATATCTCTTTCTGCACAAGTTTAATTACACCCCATCATGGCGCATATCAACAGGATATGATTTTTCATATTTACCAAGTCTTTCTACATTTTCTAACTGTTATGAATTTTTCTCCGTGTATTCTAACTGCCTGTCATTAATATATATACCACCCCACTCGTACGAGCTGGGGTTGCAGTGAGTAAAATAAGGTATGTGTCTTCTCCCAACAAAACTGAGCTATCCCCTTTATTTTCTTCCTCTAAAGCTGTCTCTACTATCAGTCTATCTGCATCTGCAGAGGCATAGATCACAGTATAGTTTGCTTAGCATTGGTAGCTACCAACTAACTTCAGAAAACTAGACTTATTTTCTGCATTAGTAAAAAATTGATGTTTGGCAACAATAACGTTTCCGGAGGTATTGACTACGACCTGTGTGATTGATTTATCAGTGGCACGCCTTTTATGTGCAGTATCCTTAATACTGGACTGATATCCATCAAATACAGCAATTAGATCTTCTCCATAGTTATTCCTAACATAATTAAAATAAACTTTACATATTTCACTATAAGTTTCAGGTGGTGACTATGGCACTTTGTGAAGAAGGTCGTCACTATCAGGCACAAAGCTAGGATTCTCAGGTAGGCTAACTCACTGCGGCGACCACACATTTGTTCAATCACGAGACTCATTTTTGACTTTGTGCCCTTGCGGTGATTAGTATTGTGGAAGAGAGGCAAGTTCATAATGGAGACACTCCTTCAGTTATTGTTTTGTCTTCAAAACACACACGATCCTATGGAATATCTGATTTGGGTTTACTTCAACAGGTTTTCCTGCAAAGAGCACAGTTTTCTTCATGTTAGCAAAAGTGAATACTTGCGCTTTACGTTTAAGAGTGACATTCTGGAATTTTTTTCTCCACAGCTTGTTTTGATGGCAGATTCTACCATTTGTTTTGCCATATCACAATTTAGACTATTATTTGCCACCACTCCTGATGATAATGACACAAGGAGGTCTTCTAATCGATTGATTGAAGAGAGGAGTCTCAACTAATTAGCGAATTTATTTGCATAAACATTTCTACGAATTTGGCATGATCTTGACCAGTATGTATGTTGCTCAGATGATTCGCTGGAAACCCATCAAAGGTTCTACTGATAATGTTGCTTTCGGTGTTCCCAGAGTAGCATTAATCCATCGGGCTAGAACGTTTTCTGTCAATCCACGTCCACGCGTAAGGTCTACGGCTGCCTCGATACCTCTCATAAGAACTTGTTTTATAGTAAGGTCCACCCAAACACCACACCAAATTTGACCGACTGCCAGATTGTAGAATATTCTTGCTCCACAAATCTTTCAAATTCGTGTGAGGGAAGGCGAGATTCAATTTTAATGATTAATTTTTAGTTGTCTTGATCGAATATACATGTGACGGTAATATATAGCCAAAAAGTTAAAGAGTTGATGGCAATGGAAGCAATACTACTAGAAAAATTAATTCATAATATTAAGGTATTTTTACAATATTCCTGGTTCAAAATTAAACATGACTTTTTAACCGTAAAGTAGAGAAAAAATAAGAGGACCATATTTTATATAAAATTTAAATATATTTCTTTTTTCTCTCTTGTATTTTTCTCGTAAGAGCAATAGCTTACGAGATAAATAAGAAAATACCATTTTATTCACAATATTTTCAAGATGGTGGCACGTTCCCTGTGGCGGATTTTAGCGGAATTTTTTTTTCCAGAGATCAAGTAGATCCTATAGAAGATTTTTCAGCAACAATTAGCTTTCCATAAATTATTATCTTCTACAGCCACTAATAGACACAATATACCTATACTATACCCTAAAATGTGCTCACCTCGACAGGCTACAATATGGTACAATTTGTAAAATAGGATAAGACTTTCAAGGTTGACAGAGTGTACCTTAAAACTCTAAAATAAAAAGTTCAAAGTTTATTTTATTTAACATTTTATCCTGACATACACTGAGATTGAAGTGGAAATGGAGTATGTAAGGAAGGAGATGATGAAAGCATGCAACATTCTACTCTTCTTAAAGGTGTAAGATGGAGTGGAAATATGTCTGTATATTTTAAAACGTGATCCTCTGAGGTGTGATTATTGCTCCGGGACCAAATACTTTCCCTATCTCTCTCTCTCTCATTCTCTCTATTCTTATAGATGTCATTCTTTCTTTTTCTCTCGCCTTATTCAAGACTAATCTAGTTCTGCTTCTTGTGAGCACTCGACAATCTTCAGGCTTGTTTCTTGAGGTAAGAGATAAATGGAAAAACGGTGTAAGTGTCACTAGAGCATATTTTGAAGATCTGCACGCTAAAAAAAATATTGTAAGTAATATTGTAGAAATCAGTGATTTCTTGAGAAATAATTTCAAACGAAATTTATTTACTTTGGGATAACAAAATCAATACAGCCCTTATTTGTATTTTAATACTATTGATAAATAAGGTAATGGATCAAATTAAAGTTCCAGTGTGGCATCCTTAGCTTATAATATGCTAGGGCTTAATTTATTTTTCTAATTTTAAAAACTTTGGTATACATTTCTGATTTAACATATATTAAATAATAATATATTATCCATTCAGTTACAAGAACAGCACGATACAAATACATACTGATTATTTAAGACATTATCTATTTGAAGAACTGGCTTAGTAATAATATAATTAATAATAGTAAATTTATCTTCTATGTAATAAATATTTAGCTTTAATATTATATTAACACAATAAGCCATATTTCAGAATGTTTCTATTGCGTGCATCTCTTAAAAGATTTATTCATAATTATGATTATTGTTAAGTAATTTGGTCCATATGTAGTATAATAATAATGTGTTATTTTAAGCGTTTCAAGTTTAAATTAAATTATTTTATTTTAAAAGGACTTACATTTAAAATAAATAATTAATGTTAGTTTTTTAATTTTTTAATTCACAAGTTTGAAAAATGATTGAATAATAATCTAACTTATGATTACTTAAAAAGTGGCCCACCATTTACAATATATTTATATATATATATATATTTATATAGTAACAGATTAAAGCTTTTAAACTAAAAAATTGAAACAAAATGTTTTGAATATGTAACTTATTATTATGATAGATGGAAATTTATCGAAACTTTTAATGTTTTTCAAAGCAAAATTATCAAAAGAATGGTATGGAAAATATTTAAACTAAATGGGAGTTTTTTTACCTTATAAATATATGATGGTTGTTATACCCTTTTTACCTAAACTCACACCGCATGAGCTCGCCAATTGGGGATTAGAAATAGAGGGAGAAAAGAAATTCAGCAATTGCTTGGGAGATTCAATTACTCTCCAAGATATGTGAGAGAGAAAGTTGAGAACCTAAATTCACTCTGGTCAAAAAAAAATTTTGCTTTTAGAACGTCATTAAAAAATCACACAGGAATATTTATTTGTAAACCTATACAAAGCTTGAATTTTATTACATACCATCTTGCGTTTGACCTGCCCTTGGTTATCTCCGAGAAGGTAAATATGCGTTAAACAAAAACGGTTAAAAAGACATGGCGCTAAAATAGTAGTAATAATTTTAATCAGGTAGTTTTGCTAAATTAAAAACATTTATCCCTTTCATATTTTAATAAATGGTAATTTTGAAATAAATTCAGAATTTTAATTTAATTATTAACTTAGTTTATTTTATAATTAAATGTGTCAAAATCTTAATCTTAGAAAAAAAATCAAATCAGGTTTATCATAGATTTTGAATTCTATGTTTTTCAGAAAGTTGGTATTACAGTTAAAATAATATTTGTATATTTACCAAAACAGAGAGATTTATTTATTTTATCATTTTACCCATTTTGTTTTTTACATTTAACAAGAAAATAATAAAGAAATATATATAAGATAGAAAATATAATATGAACAAAAAAGAATTCTGGTACAATCTTTTTCCATATTTAATCGTTTGTGTGGTTTACTGGGGAGTACTTTTGGACATATTCAGTGAGCTGCGAGCAGTATTTTCTTTTCATTGAAAACCTCCGACCCTTGCTTTAATACGAATATACATCATCTTCTTTATGTCTTTCACCTCTCTTTTCCTAGCTTTCGCATAAACACACACACACACACACTCACAAATATGTATATGTACAGGGTGTTTAAAAATATGTTCAATAATCCTCGGACTGTATTAAAGGATTTAGCGTTTAAAAGGTGCAATGGATGATAACTAAGAAATGTTTCATTGACGTTACGGAAACAGTGATTAGGCCTAAAGAAGAACATATCTGTCCACTAAAGAGTAAGCCTATAACGATCAATTTTCCTACCCTNAGCCCCCCCCCCCCATAATATATATATATTGTTTGGTAATGAAGTGTGTCTCGTGGAGAAGGGGGAAAAATTTAACGTTTTATTAAACCTATTCGGAGTTGTAGTCATCAGAAATTTTACATGACTTCAATAAAATAATAGACTATACTTTGAAGAGTAATACAAAAATACATTATTAATAATACTTTCAAGGGAAGGGGGGAGGGGGGTTGAACTACACAAGGGCCTCATTTATTTCCCTACTGTATGACCTTGTATTTATCATAAAATGCCCCATTGCGGTGGTCGCTTCTACACACAACCTTCGTAACCAAATCAGTAGATCGTGTCAGTGTTGGTTTTATGGTGCAGCCAATTAATGACAATTTGTTTCCTTATTATTATTATTATTATTAGCACCGCGTCTTACTATCCATTCGGGTTATACGTACTTACGCTAATGTGTAATGATAGGGTGATTGTGGGATGAAATGAAGGACCTACAGTTTAACGTGGAATCCGAACCACGGTGGAGGCCTGGCACTCTACACATTCACAAGATGTCTTGTCAGAGGTGAAGGAAGGGTTTGGTAATCAGATAAATCTTTGCCGGGACCGAGGATTGAACCCCGAGCCGCCAGTACAGAAGTCTGACACCTTACCCCTAGACCACCAGGTCACCGTTTCGTTATTAATTGAATCACTCTCTTCATATTACTGGAGTGTTCTAGACAAGTGATAAAGGGATTCAGCATTGCGATTCGTGTAGCTCTGTAACCAAACTCTTCCTTTTACGTGTTCGTGGTACTTTTTAAATTCTGTTTAGTTTCCAGAAAGTTTCCAGTCCTTTTGAAAATCTTATTTGGAAAAAAAATCTTATGTGAAAAAATATACACACTTGTACATTCTATCTCTCAAATCCCCTCCCATTCCCCAAACTCGTTTCCTTCTCTACAACTTTGAATTCACAATATCTTTGTATATCCATCTATATTTTTTATTCCTCTCTTTTTACGTCTCTGTAGTTTATTTTTTCTCTATGTTGTAAATTGTATTACATAGTTGGATATTTATAAGAACTACCTTATCTGACAGCTTAAATAACTTATACATCACCCGCTTCAGTGGCCGCGTGGTCTAAGGCGTCGCTCTTGAAGTATACTAGACTGCCGATGACGGGGAGATCAAGGTTCGAATCTCGGCCGGGTGTACTGAGGTGATTTTTCCTAAATAGTTTTAACCACTCTCCCGCCAAACAAATTCGGCTACTTTTCCTTTAAATATAAACTTCCTCATCCCTAAATCTTAACCTAATTTGTAAATAAGAATATAAACTTAACGGGCAGTAGGGCGTGGTGCAAAAAAACGAACACATCCACTTTAACGTAGTGATAAGCAAAGGCATGTGTTTTGTAATAGTAAAATTCTAACAAATGTTGTCAGTTTTTAAAGATTTAAATTAACCGTATTGATTTTTCCTTTAATACTCGTTATTCCTTATTTAATTTATACAACTCTTAAAACTACTATTCTTATAGGGTGCAGACTCTACATTTTCATTACTAAAGTTGGAAAATACCCACCATGAATGTAAATAAACGATGAAAATAAAGTCTAACACATACAGAGATCCTGGTTCACGGTGTTTATAAACTTGATATAGACTTCTAGAGGTTGTTTCACTGCTACATTTCGATTTCAATAGGAAGGAACGTTTTTGAAGTCTTTTGCCTAACATATTAGTTGCGTAACTATTACATATATGTATAATCCAAACCCACAGCTAATAAAAAGTATGTATCGCAATACATGTATTAGCACCGCGTCTTACTACCCGTTCGGGTTATACGCACTTACGCTAATGTGTAATGGTAGGGTGATTGTGAGATGAAATGAAGGACCTACAGTTTAACGTGGAATCCGAACCACGGTGGCGGCCTGGCATTCCCCACATTCACAAGATGTCTTGTCAGAGGTGAAGGAAGGGTTTGGTAATCAGATAAATCTGTGCCGGGACCGAGGATTGAACCCCGGCCGCCAGCACAGAAGTCTGACACCTTACCCCTAGACCACCAGGTCACCACCAATACATGTAGAAATTTATTAAAATCGTCTTAAGTACTCGATTGATTGCTTAGAATGTTAGATTTAAATCCCTAGAGATGAGAAATTTTACGGTAATGGGTACAAGATGAACCAGGATGGCTCAGTGGATAAGCATTGGTACAAACCATCAAATATACTGGGTTCGATTCCCATGTCTGAGATGTTAATTTTCACTTAAGGCGATTGGAACTTTTCATTTAGCGTGGAAATGCAGAATCATGGGAACAAACAGTTTTCTCCAAGAATTGTTTAATGTTTTGCAATTTTCTTTTCGGAAACGTTTTATCAAGAATAGATTGATTAAGTTATCCTTTCTATACAAACACCTCTTCTATAATTTTAATAATGATCAAATATCGACAAAATTTACATTTTTCAATAGAAAATTGCCGGCTTCATAACAAAAAACTAGAAAATGTAACATCTAATAAACATCGATACATTTTATTAGAAGGGGTGTTGAAAATATTAATATAAAAATTTCACTAGTTCTTGAGAAAACTGATATTTACAAATGTATGATTTTTCTGCAAGACCTGTCCGGTAGCTAGCGCCATCTACGTTTCTCCGTGATTCGCCGTTTATTGTTGGCGCCGAAGGATACTTTGGTCGGTTGTGAAACCACGCCACGCATTTTCACCCTCCCACCCATCATCCCACAAAATAGTTTTTAAACTTGCACTCGACAGAGCCAAGGGTCTTAAATTGAATTTAACACCAATACTGGGTTGCTAAAAGAAATACATTAAAATAAACCTATAAAATATTCAGTCCATCTCACTCATGATCTGTTTCTTCAGCGCAATCCACCTTATTTCACTTGTTTTATATTCATCTGACGGCTCCTACTTCATGCTCTCAGGTATCAACAGCTGCTACAAAAAAAGAAATCTCCCAAATCTATCGGGAACCTTTATTCTCGATGGGAATATGCTCGTGAGGATATAAAACAGGTTACGAGAGTGAGGATAATGCTTATGGCGAGATGCTGTTCCCAACGCGTGTAATATGGATTTTCAAATGAAAAGAATGTGTTACAACTCTCGAGCAGGTCTGCCAATATACTACAAAATTTATTTTTACATATTATCTATATTTAAGAATAGAGGAATAAAAAAATAATTTCTAAAAACATTTGAGAGTGTGGATCCGACGTCTTAGCTCAGTCGGTAGAATATCTTTTACTGAGCTAAGGGTCCCGAGCTAAATTCCAGGCATGGTCGAATACTTTATCATTGGTGAAATGTGGGTTTACCCTTTTTCACGGTGATAAATTAACGGCTGGGGAATGGATGTTGTGTCTGTTCTAGTCTTTATTTAGATTATAAGGTTAATGAAGCTAGGACAGGTCTATCAAGCCGCCAGGGGAAAATATATGGCCTGAATAAAAAACTGACCCAGACCACAGGCTGGACACATTAATGGATGGGGAAAAAATGTACTAGTGTTGAGTGATGTAACATATTTTTAAATAAATGGTACGAAACAATCGCACAAACTTTTTCATATTGTGTATTATTGCTTCGAAGATGATTTTCAAAAATTGGGCTTGAGTAAACTACCCTTAATTATGTTTCTTCATAAAAACAAACACATCTGGCTGTGCATTCAATGAGTTGATATTATTGCAACTGTATAAATATTCGTGTAGTCCTAAATTTAAAATGTACCATCAACAGGAAAATTTAAGTTTATTTTTATCACATCACTTACGTAAATAATGTCAGAAATAAATTGTGATATTGATTAGTGATGTGATAAAATAAATTCAAAGATATATATATATATTATATGCAAGTTAATTTAAATATCACTCATATTATTACTTTAAAATAAACAAATTAAAGGATGAAATAAATAATTCAATAGAGAAAAAAGATTCTAAAGTTTTGTTAAGAAAAGTATCATTTTCTTCTTATTTAAATTCTAAAAATTTATTTTTATTTGATTAAGACTTATGTTGGGAGTAAAATTGTAAAGTGACTTTTTATAACACTATTTTTTTAGTTTTTATGAATAAATATGATGAATAATATATGTTTATAGATATAGATCGTTTTGTGGTAGTTTACAAATAAATAAACATTTTTTAATTAGTTTTTTAATTTAAGCTTTAATATACAATATGAGAAAGTATGTATTATTGTGCCTTACCATTTATTTAAAGTTTCTTCCATCCTAAATCTTACTTTAATCAGGATAAAAGACGCAGGAGTCAGGTACTATTACCACTCGTCCAAACAAACAAGTCTTTAATAAAAATCATAAATAAACTTAAAACCCACAATGCGTTATTATTAGGGTGGAAGGTTGTTAAAATAATCTCATATGGATTATAGAAGCAACATAAATTCTCCCCTTCAAACCTAAAGATCCTTTTTCACCCCTTTATGGTGTATGCCGAAGTTATAAATATTATGCGCCATTATAAGTTTGATGCCATAAGCTTCACTTTGCAGAGATTTCCTCGGCGTCCAATACGTACCAAATCCAACTCGCATTTACGTTACGTTTTGATGAGAAGAAAATTTATTGCAGCGTCCACTTATTTTACTGGTCTGGCTATGAATATTTATAACTGGTAGCGTGGGTACTATAAATATTAATGGAGAGGAAAGCGAGGTATTTATGATTGAATGTTAGATGATAATATTTCGTTTATTCACGGTATTTAACGTGCACTTTCTGAACTGACTGATTATATCAGCACACAATAAATTCTATGAGCGAGAGTGAAAGAGCCTACCAATTTTTGTTGGGAAAGGTATTGTCACATATTTTCCATGGTTCTTTTACATGTCCACAATCACCATGGGACCGACGGTTTTACTTCCCCTCCGAAGGAAGTTGTGCTACGGATTTGTATCGCTCAAGAAAAATCCGTCAACCCTGGCTGGGTTTGAAGTCACGAACATCGGGTCCTGTGAGGAGTACTCTACTCTAGGACCACCGTGGTCAACCTTAATTTTTTAAAGAAAAAAAATCGTAAAATCCCCTCTTATTTTCTGACTTCTTAGATGAAAATCAACTAAATTATAATTGATACAGAAGAAATCTGCAAGTATTGCACAAAAGATTAGTTTTAATTCATTGAATAAACATCACTACATTTACAATGATACTTAAGAACAATTCTGGTTTGAAGAGGTATTGACACAGCTCTATTAAAATTAAACCCATTTGAATAGGAAGCCAAACGGAGGGAATTATTTTTCTTATTGTATTCCTTTCTCTTCCCATTTCCTCGTGAAATTTTTCGGAATGTTTTGTTTTTAATTACGTTCGCGTCTTCTTGATAATGGATATAAAAAAATCGAGACTCTTCACGCGATTCTATTATTAGCTTCGGTTTAATTGTGTCATAAATTTTAAGATCGCTTTAAATTTCTCAGCGTTAATTATTTGCTCTAAATTCATCTTGTAAATTATCTTAATTTTTTTATGGAAAAGTACACAAATATAATATAGTTTATCAGATTCATACTGATTTTGAATATTATATTGATTTATTCTAACAAATTAATAGCTATTTTATTACTTCACGTATCACTACCATTACGGAATTTAAAACATTTTAACTCACTCATTGAATAAATTTGAAGAATTTTTTTTGGCACCACTTCTAACTACCCGTTCGGATTATACGCTTATGTAATAATTACGCTAATGGTTTTAGAGATTAGTAAGGTTATTTTTAAGTGTATACACATCTTCTTGGAGGTAGAGAAAGAAAACTAGTTTAGAAATACAACCTTCAGTTCATCCGACCTAGATTCAAATCTCGATCTCCCAGCCATCAGCAGACTAGTCTACTGCGACAGTAACGCCTTAGAACATGCGGCCACCATAGTGGGTTTTGAAGAAGTTAAAAGATAGAGGATATGTGCTCACATTTTCGGGGAAAGTTAGTGGAAAAATCTATTGGAGAAAAAACACCGTCAGTGTACCTAAACAAGTTTTGATCATCGATAAACCAGAATAAATAAACATCCAGACGAACTAATAAAAAATGGTTGGCTTAGTGTTATATAATTTTTGTGGAATGACAATTGTATAGGTTTCGTTTCCCGAAATAGAAGTAAAATATCAAAATTTGCATCTAAATTGTTGATAAAGCCGTCATCTCCGGATCCGTTTTACAATTCTCATGCTCTTTTGTGGACAAAAATGTTTCTATTTTCTCAATTTTTCCGTAACAGTGTTCCTGGTGCTTAATGCCATAGAGGAAATAACAATTTATACTATTAATAACTTATAATCTTTGGTGTAGTGTCTCTACAACAATATATACCTATTAGGGGGCCTCTTTAATAATAATAATAATAATAATAATAATAATAAAAACACCACCACGTCTTACTACCCGTTCGGGCGATACGCTTTAAGTAGTTATTACGCTAATGGATTAGGAATTGGGAAGGTCTAATTAGAGGAAGTGAACACGCATTTGCGTGGAGGGAGAGTGGTAAACCATTTAGGAAAAACCACCCCAGTTCACTCGACCGAGATTCGAACCTCGATCTCCCCGTCCTCAGCAGTCGAGCTCAACACGTCTAGTGCGTTAGCCAACTACGCCACCGAGGCGGGTGGGGGGCCTATTTCTTTGCTTGTATAATACATATATGTAAAACGTTCAAAAAATACCTTTTGCCAACTGGGAATGTTCTACTCTACCTAGTTTGTAGATTTATAAATAACCTCCACCCAATCATTACATCTATCTGCCTATTTGATTAAACGTCCCAGGCTCAAAGGACTTTTTCCTAGAGATGGTTTTGATCCATAGAAAAATAAGAACATTTATCAGAAAAGTTAGGATTTTGGATACGAACATTAAGTATCCTGCCACATACACACATTCTCTCTCTTTTTCTTTCCCTCACACACGCACACGCACACGCACACGCACACACACGTACAACCTTCTAGACATAAAATATGTTGGATATAAAAGAAAAAAATCGTGGGATGCTCATCCAACGTGAAAATATGTTTTCGTTCTGATATTTTATTAGAAAAGTTTGTAAGAATCCTCATTTAATTACATTACGTATGCATTAGCCAGTTTTGGGAGGATTGAGGTGTTTTATAAATGTAATCTTCATCTTTATAATATATAATTTGAAAATTGTTGGATAAATAAAGCTCTATTTTTAAATCGAAAACAATTAGATATTTATATATATATATATTTATATTTATATATAAATATATATATAAATATATATATAAATATATAAATATATATATAAATATATATATATAAATATATATATATAAATATATATAAATATATATATATAAGTGATGTCAAATGTAAAATAATAAAAATTACAATTTAAGATGGGATTAGTTAGTTTTAATATATATTAATAAATATATATATATTAATATAATATATATATTAAAACTAACTAAGCCCATCTTAAATTGTAATCTTTATTATTTTACATTTGACATCACTTAGATATTAATATTATACACTTCTTCCAAATTTATTAGAACCATGCTAAATATTAAGTTATTTGAGTATACAGGCAAATTATATCTTTATATTTTCTCATAACTATTTTGATATTATTTTAAAATAATAAACTCCCGATTTGTGTATTTAAAAAAAATTATTAAATAAGATGTTAATTATTTATGTAAAAATTAGAATTTAATAATAATAATAATAATAATAATAATAATAATAATAATAATAATAATAATAATAAAGATATTTCTTTGGAATCTAAGTTAAATTTATTGTTGAAAACGAAATAATATCGATGGTGTCAAACTAAAAGGGAATAACCAACATTTTTTTCGAAATCCAGTTATTACCTTCTCGTAATAGCAGAGTGTATTTTAAATGAAATTCTAAAAGGATATAACTGAAAACACAAAAATAAGCTAAACAATCAAGTATTTATTTATTTGTTTAGGTAATAACCAACAGTTATTCTTCTAGGTTGTCATACATAAAGGGAATAACCAACATACATATTAGAACAATAAAAACAAACACAATACATACTAATACTACTTTAGAGTCTTTAAATAATAATATTAATCAAGATGAGACGATAGGGGAAGGCGGAAAAAAAAATCAGTACAAATGCCAAAAAATGAAATGAGAAAAAAAAAGAAGACATCTGGAAAATCCTACAGACGTGTCAACGGTGTTCAAGCTGAAGGCAAACAATTGCAGCCCAATCCATACATATGTAAACGTTGTCAAAATGAATGTACAACTTTTACTAATGATGAAAGACAGAGTTTGTTTTCTCACTATTGGGGATTTGAAGACAAACAAAGACAAAGAGATTGGCTGTTATCGTGTATAACGGAAATAGATGTTGGAAGGAGGACAAGCAAAGAATCAATTAGAGCTAGAACTGTAACAAGGCAGTATGGTATGCCAAAAGAGGGGTGAACAGTAAAAGTTTGTAAACAATTTATGATCGCTACACTAAATATTAGCATGAAGCTTATTGAATATACCATTGCGCATAAGTCCGATATATTCAGTGCTAAACCTGATGCTAAACCTGCCCACAACAAGACACCTGATGACTTGCTCAGCACGGTTAATCGATATATTGAAAACCTTCCAGATGTCCCGTCACATTACTGCAGAGCATCTACATCTCGCAAGTATGTGCCTGCTGAGATGGGAAGTTTAGAAAACATGTATCGTAATTATGTCAGCTTTTGTGAAGCGGGTACAAATTATGTTAGTGGTGTCGTTTTTAAAAACATTTGGCGCAAAGATTTTAACATTGGAATACATCATCCGAAGAAAGATAAGTGTTCTTTATGCGAAAGCTTCACAAGAAAATCGGAGTTAGAAAAAAGTGAAGAGGATAGAAAGAAATATTAAGAGCACCGGACTAAAGTTGAGATGAGATGAGTCTCGAAAAGTTTCGCCATGACCAGAAAAGAATTAATGAAGATAAATTTGTATGTGTAAGCTGTGACCTACAGAAAACGTTGACGACACCTCATGGCATTAGCACTTTAATTTATTATGCAAAGAAATACAACGTGTACAACTTGTGCTTTTACGAAAGTAACAAAAAGAAACAATGGACTGAATCTGATGGGAAAAAAGGTTCAAATGAAATTGCTACAATGCTATATTTATATTTAGAAGAGGTTGACAGTAGAAATAACATTCATGAAGTAAGACTGTATTGTGATAACTGCCCTGGTCAGAATAAAAACCATAGAATTCTGTCTACAATAAATATTTTTTAAGACACCGAAGAATATTAAAACAATAACTTTAAACTTTCTCCAACAAGGCCACTAATACATGCCTGTAGATTCTATGAATGCTTCTATAGAAAACTTGATCAAAGGGAAAACGGTGTGGGTACCAACCGAATAGCCAACAATTCCTACCAATTCAAGAGTAAAAGACCCATACTCAGTTGTTGTAGTGAAACACAACCAGATATAAGACTGGGTGCCGGTAGAGGAATATTTAATGCCAGCTAAGAGAAAAAATCTTCAAAATGGTGAAAAAGTTAAATTCAGTGAAATTATGATGGCTAAGTTTTAAAAAGGATCTGATTGTGTAGCAATTAAATACTCAGCAAATGAAGAAGAACATTTCCAATATTTAAAGATAGGACCATTTAATGGACGCAAAATTAGTACAAATAGAGCTAATAAAACTGTCAGATGTCAGCCAGTGCCACTCTATAAAACACGTCTTCCTATATCTACACCCAAATACAAAGATCTAACAACACTCTGCAGGAAGAAAATAATCCCAGATATATACCACGAGCAATACATTAATTACATTATCAAACAGACCTACAGTTCTCGATGTGTTGATGGATACTGACGAGGAAGATGGAGATCAAAATAGGGAGAGTGAGCAAGATATTGAATAACTTTTATTATCTTGTTTGTGTAAATAGTAACAAAATTCAGTGTTTTAATTTTTTTTATAGAGTATTTTATTTTAAATAAGTTGAGTGTTTTTTTTTCACCATCATGAACAGTAATAGCCTAGGCCTCTTGCAAAATTTGAAGAACAGTTGATTGTTGAAGTTCCAGTACTGAAGTTTAAGATAAAGTAAGTTATGACAGAATGTAATAGCAAAATTATAGTAAGCTAAAAGGGAATAACTGTGTGAACGTGGGTAATAACCATTATAATACCTATGACATGACTTGCTAAAAGGGAATAACCAACGTATCACTATTATTATTTAATTTAAATCAATTTTTTTATTAAATTCAACTATTCTTATTATATTTTTTCTTGAATAAAAATGTTTAAGCTTTAAGAAGAACCAATCACTTTAAGAATTGAAAGAATCAGTATTAAATAAAGACGTTTAAAGCTCCTACTGAACAATTTAAAAAATGTTGTTTATTCCCTTTTAGCTTGACACCATCGATATGTAATTATCTATATTTGATTTATTTTGTTGATTCTTGTAAAATAACATTATATTATATAGGCCTACTACTAATTTAAAGCCACGTGGCTGACTCACTCACTGACATTAATGTTTACCCACTTCCAGATGAGATAGAAACTTGCCTGTAACCGACGGGAAAGTTCCAAAAAGTTAAAATTTTTAAGCCCCCCAAAAAATCCAAAAGGGAGGAGCAACATTAAAGCCGGTGCGGACCTTTCTTTGGAGTTCTCTTGTGGCTAAACGGTAAGACCTATCAAAAAACGGCTCTGGAATTACATTACTTTACATCCACCTACAAATAAAACACACTCGGAGTTTGGGAGGTGGATCCCCCGATGAGCAAAGCGAGTATTTTTATAAAGACGATAGCAGTAGGAGTTAAACCTACTTCAGTGACCGCATGGTACAAGGCGCGTCTTCTGTAGTAGACTAGACTGCCGATGATGGTGAGATCGAGGTTCGAATCTCGGTCGGGTGTATTGAAGGTTGTTTTTCCTGAATTTTTTTCAACTCTTCCTCCACGCAAATGCGGGTACATTTCCTATAAATATAACCTTTCTAATCCCTAAAACCATTAGTGTAATTAGTACATAAGCGTGTCGCCTGAACGGGTAGTGAGGCGCGGTGCTAGAAAAAAGTAGGAGTGAATCTCTTTTTTTTTTTCAACATTTATTATTAAAAATGAAACGACAGACATTGCACTCAATAGTAAAAAAATGTATTAATTTATTTATCAATTTTAAAGCCGATAAACATTAAAATATATAAATAATGTTAGCTCAAGGATCAGAAATAGAGTATAACATATCTATCCTGGATACCTTTATTTTAATTTTGAGAAGATCAATAATGCTTAAGGCCCTTGGCCCTGTCAAGGTCAAGTCTAAAACCTATTTTGTGGGATGGTGGTCGGGAGGGTGAAAAGCGTGACTTGACCTCACAACCGACTAAAGTATCCTTCCGCTCCGACAAGAGCAGATGAATCATGGACCCCATAGATGACACTAGCTACCGGACAGTTCTTGCGGGAAAATCATAAGTTTGGAAATATCAGCTTTCTCGAGAATGAGTGAAATTTTTATGTTAATATTTTAAACACCTCTTCTAAGATAATATATTGATGTTTATTAATTGTTACCCTTTCTTATTTTTTGTAATGAAGCTGGCAGTCTTATATTGAAAAAATGTCAATTTTATCGATATTTGATAACTGTTAAAATTCTAGAGGAGGTGTTTATAAAAAAAGTATAAATTAATCAACATGCTTCTTTTCTTTAACAAACCGTTTTCGAAAAGAAAATTGCAAAACAATATAAAAATCCTTGAAGATAACCGTTTGTTCCCATGGCTCTGCATTTCCTCGCCAAATAAAAAGGACCAATCACATTAAAAGCCAAATTTAATTCCATAAACTACTTTAATAGTCGGTTAGTCATCTCGCAAAGAATTTGTTGGAAGGAATGTGGTATAAAAATAAAAATAAAAAAGAATGCACAATAAAAGACGATAATTTGAATATTGTCGGGTAAAGGGGGTAGACTTTAAGTGCAAATTGGTGTTTTATTTTTAATTGCTTGAAAATAAATGGAAATAAAACAAAATAAAGCTAAGAGGCTAAAGCAAAAATTTAAAAATATGTACTTGGTAAACACAGTTCAAGGAGTCAGCAATATATCTGTTTCTTGGTTCACAAAAGAAACTTTCGATTTTTTTTTTTTTAGCATCTCCTAATAAAGCTAAGCAAAACTTCAGCATTTTCTAACATAGTTGAATAATGATATAAGCTATACATTTTTATTGCAATACCAAAATTGGGCTAGAATATAATAAATAAATTGTTTTCTTAAAATTAACATGCTATAAATGACACATTAAGTGTCAATTTTGAAATGCGGCTCTTAATCGTAGCCTTTACATTTTAGAAATATAAATTGAAAATTAAAGGAAGAGTTCTAGGAATAATATATGTTCCTATTTTTATTGTAATCCCAAATTTAAAGTTCCCTCCACCCCCTTCTGTTGTTAAGTACCTATTTTGAAATTAAAAAGTATTATTCCTGGTTATCAAGTGTATATTTGAATTATTAAAATAGTTAGCGTAGAATTCCAGGAATCATTGTCTAAGGGAATTGGTTAACATATTTAATATATATATATATATAATTTATATATATATATATATATAATCTATATATGTGTGTATTTTACATACATAACATACCATACATAACATAGATAACATAACATACATAACATAGATAACATAACATACATAACATAACATACATAACATAACATACATAACATAACATAACATAACATAATATAACATGTATAAAATAACATACATAACATACATAACATACATACATACATATATAATCACGCCTTTCCCTTACGGGGTAGAAACTGTGCATGTAACTCAAAAAACAACTCCATACTTAACAATCCTCACTAACTTTCTCCACACTTCCCTATTCTTACATACTCCCTTCACTTCAACAACATCCATACACCGAGTTATACACGCTATTTAATTCTTCAGCCTATGCATTTTAATAATTGTATACGCAATGATACGAATTCTCAAAAGTGACCGTTAATTTTACTCGTGAATATATTTGAGCCACTTTAGTAATTGTCACTGCCCGTTCTGCTCGGTGACATCCAATCACCGCAACTCCAGGACAGGGATTGATGAGGAATACTTTAGTAAAAGATGGTAGAAGGCAGTGAGTTATTTTCTTTAGACTTTTATTATAAAACGATTTTGAACAGTAAAGGGTATTTACAAGTTGTACAAGAACTAAGTATTACGAGTAACACTACTCGAAAGACTTTGTGATATCCTAATCGCCTATGAGCCCTTTCCCCGGTATTTAATACCCTTTAGTCCCTACACGAGTGGTAGAACGATTAACGCGATCTTTACAAACATTAGTAATCTGAAAGAACAGCCTGAGGTATTTCCGCATAACTTCCAGGAATAATTTCCATACCACAATCGACATGGGATCAGCGGCTTTACCTACCTTCCAAAGGAGGTTGTGTTAAAGATTGTTATCAATCTAGAAAAATTCATCAACCTCAGCTGTGTTTGAACCCAAGAATATCGGGTCACTTTGCTCCAATACTACCGAGGACGAGTTGTTAGAAACAACAAACTGAAACAAGCCGGGGTCGACGGATTTTTCTTGAACGATAAAAATCCCTAGCACAACTTTCTTCGGAGGGGAAGTAAAGCCGTCAGTCATTGATTGTGGCATGTAAAAAACTATGAAATATATGTGAAAATACCTTTACAATCAAAATCGGTATGCCCTTTCGCTCTCACTCATAGAAACTCTCGTGTGCTGATATAATCAGTCGTTTCAAAAAGTGCACATTGAATGCCTCATATAAATAAATAATAAACTAAATAAAAACTTTAAAACAAACAACAAATAGAACCAAATGTTATTGTTATCGTACTCCTGTTTAGTGCTAGGACATCACCTTGATTCCTGCGGGTGAAAATGTAGGGCTGCCATGGAAACACGTGACCGCCGTAAAGTGTCCTTGTTATTGCAACAAAGCGTGGGACGATATGATGCCCCGGTCTGTTATTGTATGTTGTAGACGCCTAGGGGGATGTCCGCTTGTTTACAAGGCGCCACGACGCTTACAAGAGACGCTCTTAGCCAACCTTGTCGAGTCACCAACTGTAAAACCCTTTCTAAAGGTTTCCTTCACGCTCAACGAGTTTTTACTTCACAAGGTTATCAACTGGAGGGAAGATTTAGGGTTTGGTTACCTTGATACAGGCCTCTTTAAGATATTCACTTGTTTATATTATAACTTGTAGGTTTAAAATCAACATTCGAGTTATTTCAAGACTCAGCTTGGAGAGTCTAAAATAAAACTTAAAAATTGACTAACATTAAAAATCCATATATATCTTTCACTAACGGGAGTATTTAACGGCACTTTTTAAAGCGCTTGATTATATCATCACACGACTTATAAACAAATTTAATTCTAGAAAAGCAACAATGCCAAGACCGCTACGGCCTTGAATTCATCATTGTGAAAGGGAAGATCTCAATTTCATTATTTATTATGACACACACCTATAATATGAATTGTTTATTTATGGTTAGTCAGCGTTACTAGCTACTAATATAAAACATAAATATTAATTAGATCGTACACATATCTATGAAGAACTTTCTTCTGTTTGATATAGAGGAAATGTTGAGGTGAATATGCGCTTAGGAAGAAGGAGGATTCAAATATTGGATGACTTGAAGGAAAAAAGAAAATTCTGGGAGCTTAAGGAGGAGGCAGAGGACAGGGTGCATTGATGGTCTAAGTTCACTGACAGGAGGGATGAACCTGTCGTAAGCTATAGTAGCTAACAATAATAATTTTACAAATTGGGGTTAAAATCAGTTCAATATAAAAGTCTTATTTTGGGGAGTGTCTCCAAAAATTATGGTCAAATGATCACCTTATATTAGAAACCTACCCGAAAGAAGGTATTAACTCTTTTGGTACTAGAATAAAAACATATAGATCTACATTAAACTCTCGATTACCTGGCCTTTATAAAGGTGTGATTCTTATGAATGTTTTGAATCCAATCAAATAATAAATTTATATCTACCACCAGAGGGTACAATAAGACGCGATGCTAAAATAAACAATAATTGTACACTTAATCTCCCATCACATACTACATTTACATTGCCTTAACAAAAAAGTATTTATACACATAGTTATTAAGGTTTTCCAGACCAGAAGGTATGAAAGAACTTTCAGAACTCTCGCAATTTAATCGGAAGCGAGATTCACACGTAGTTCTGAAACCAAAATAAAAATAATTCTCGTATGGATAAACCTCAAACCAGACAATCCCCACAAGAATAATCAAGGGTTTACTTCACAAGCTCGATCTTAGATGAAACCATAGAACTTTACCTTTTGCCACAGATAAAGACCACCCACAGCCTCCAGGTTAAAATGGCTGTGCTCATTGTAGAGATTTAGTCCTTCAACACGGGGATCATTACGTGCAGTCCAAAGTCACAGCATCTCTATCGAGCAGCCATTAAAAAAAATCACTTTAAAGATTGTTTTACTAGACAAAATACAAAAATTGCTTTATAGTGTCAATAAAACGGCTTTCGTGAAGCTAGGTTAAGGTAGCGTCCGCACCCTCTTCCTATAAACCAACTCCCAAAAGAGCCTATTCAGAATGCAAATTATAAAGCAAGCCTATAATGCAATGATCCTCTTTCTATTCTAGAGTCGGTTTGTAATTATTTAGCTGCAAACGATCTTCAAATACCTTCGACTTGTCTGAAAAGGTTGTTTAATTGAAAGTGGACAAGCGGTAGAATTGGAGGGGAGTTGGGATAACTAGTACATAAACTACCGTATTTTACCGAATAATCGTTGCCATCGCATTAACATCGCACTCTGTTTTTTTCCAGTTCAAAAATGGGTTTATAAAAATTATCGCATAACATCAATTTCAAAGGTAAACAGAATTAAGATACTTTATTTCCACATAACATTAAATATCTATAACTGTTGACCTTGGATTAGCAGTTTTCCTCTCGTTCACTGGGAACCTAGAATGTTTAGCGCGTGCGCATTGTGAGTATGTATGTTTCCGAAAGCCAAATAGCATGGTTTGTAACAAGGAGAGTAGGTGGGTGGGCAGGTGAAGCTACCAATCGTAAGTCACAAGATATGGTGAAGACTTTAATCTTCTTGAGCAAGCTAAACTAGTGATCACCTGTTAGCGATACGTGATTAACTTGTGAAGCTTTTATTTTCACCCAATTGTTTTTTTAAAGCTTTACACAATGGTCGCACCATACTTTTTATCCACAAAAATTAGGTACAAAATATGCTACGATTTGGTGGTGAAATGCAGTAATGTGATCGGACCATAGAAAAGGGATGAGTATAGAAACATCACTCTAATGTTGGCAAGTAGAACCACATCGCTAGCGCTTGTGGCGTTAGTACTAAGAACTTGTAATTATCCTGTTTTAGTGCATTGCCTTCTGGGTGATTTAAATTTAGGTTGTGTCGATTTTATAAGTCCGTGACTGTACTGTTTTTGTTTCACTTCCGTACACGTGCATGAAGACTACGGTCAAAAACATTCAGTTTGCTTGTTTACAGCCCTTGCAATAGTTAAAGAAAAAACCTCGCAGTATAGGTGGGAGAAAGAGAGCAATATGCTTCACTTGAAAACTTTAGTATGTTTATGTTGTTTTTCTAGAAGTAGTTTTACTTGTGTCCGCAAGAGATCAGCATCGCTCGGGTAAAATCTAAGATTGAAGTTAGATAATTGGTTTATTTTTTTCTTTCACTGGAAAGAGTTGTTAAATGTCAATTGGGGCTAAGACGTGCGTGTGCCAGTATGGCAATTTCATTATGATATATATATATAAAGTGAATACCACTTTCAAACATGTGCTTTGTTTCGACTACTCAACAAAATGATTTCTGTAATTTCTAAATAAAAATAATATCAAATAACATGTATAAAATGTGTTTAAATTATAAATATTTAAATCACAAATTGCCGGTACGTATTCAAGAAACCGCATCGCGACAAACTAAAAGATTCAAAACGGGACGTTACACTTGTAACATAATGGATTTTCATTGCGGAATGTTAATTAGTTTATTCATATATCAAATTCAATCGAATGTAATTAAATCCATTATTTTATAAATAAATGATCTTTTAAAAAGAATAATCTGTAAAATCTAGCTAAACTCCTTATTTAAAATAAACGACAAATTGCTAACAAAACAGTAATGGCGAGTTTTACATACACTTCACACTTCCTTTTCTATGAACTTCACGTCCATGTATGCACATTTCTCTCTGACGTTAGTGAAGCTGCTCCTAGTGATAGTGCCCCAAACTAGTTTATGGGTTCAGCTAGTCGTATAAGAGTACCCACCCCATGTTTAGGACTCCCATCCCTTTGCAGACAACATATTGAAAATGAGTTTTTTTTCACTTGTAAGTGCTGCCAAGACGGATAACTGCAACAAATACTTCCCAGTGTTCAAGGACTCAACTTGGCTCAAGGAGAGTAGCAAAGAAAAATAACACCTAGTGTCAGTGTCTGTGCCCTTGGCAGTTGACTTCATTAAACCTTCTCCTTGAGGAAAATAGGAAATAATTAATGAACATGTAGCACGCATGGAGGGTGGTGTATTATTTAAAGAAGCCTCCAGATATCCCCCTTTCTATTTTTGTTTAATGACATAGCTTATTTCTCCAGCTTTATTTACCGCTAGTATATTTTTTCCAGGAACCTTATCGACTGGAATGGTTGTTTTTTTGTGTGTTTGCGGGGAAAAGAGAGTGGTGGTAGGGGGTGGGAGGAGAATTTGTTTTCTATATGGCTGGCTCCTTCTGGGATGGGCACCGTCCTTAAATCATCCTCTTCTTTGCTTTTGTCCGTCGGATGACGTCAACTCGCCCGTAAACTCGTCATCCTTCTCTCCAAAAACTCGGAACCAAACTCTTTTTCTCTTCTTTTACTACTTTAGGAATTGTCTTGAATCTTACTTCTTTTTAGAGGTTTTCATGGAAGATTCAGGAGAAGAAAAAAGCTTTCTTAAGTGTGAAGAAACTCATCAATTTTAAGTGTTTCAATAACTGTGTTTTTTTTTGTTCTGAGTATTTGGATTAAGGTTAATTATTTTTTTTACTTAAGTCCTATACATATTAAATTTTTATTACAAGAGTGTTATATATTGCCTTTAAAAGACAGGGCTGAGGAAAAGTAGTTTAGAAGAAGCTCACCAATATTAGCGTCAAGAAATTATGGGAAGATCCACAATGATGACAATATTTTTTTTCTTTTTTCTTTTAGAAATTAAAGTGCGCTGATATTCAATCAAGTACTGTAAGTAGGTTAAGTACAGTAAATTATTATCTAGGATTTTTTTAGATCATGGACCTTGTCTGACTGCAAAAAAAATGTTATTAGACATAGTCTCATGTATTCATACGTGAATTGAGTAATAAAATTATATTTATCTTTAAATTTTGGTTGATAATATCAATACAAATAAAATAACTAATACTTTGGTTAAATGTAATCAAATTTGACCAAAAAAAAACGGTATTTTTTCCCCTGAAAATTT
This sequence comes from Timema monikensis, assembly GCA_902151445.1. NCBI lineage: Eukaryota > Metazoa > Arthropoda > Insecta > Phasmatodea > Timematidae > Timema > Timema monikensis. The sequence goes on from CABFVZ010000037.1 coordinate 999,965, forward strand.
GATCTTATCAAAACCTCTGCATATAAGACTAAAACACTAAAATTTTTAACATTAGCATTCACTTTGTTAGAGGATTAAAAGACATTTTATAATGGTACTACATCAAGTTTAACAGGCTATAATCGGATTCCAAGTTATTTATCAATAACTCGTAAATTTTATGAAAATCATTATATATTATTTATGTTGTTAACATCGCTTTTTCTCAACTAATACAAAGCCTACAACGATGAATTAAGATATCAGTGGATAGTAATTCTTACCGACCTTTGACATAGCATATTCAGTTTACGTTAAAAAAAATTGTTTGTTTAAAATTCAGGCTAATAGAAAAATCTAACAATATGTTTTATCATTTACAGAAAATAAACTCTTTGCTATTTTGTGTATACTCTTTGCTGAGTATTTAATTTCAACAACCCAACTAAAGACTATCTTTTTGTGGGAGGGGGGCGGTAGGGAGGCATGAATGTGCGAAATTTTTTCAAGTGTTTACTGGTAATTACTTAACGATAAAAAAATTCATATATAAATCACAAATAAAAAAATATCATTCAATTAAATTATTCTTTTTAATGATAAGCTGCTTACTATCTTCAACTGACATATTCTAAAAACCATTACAAATAATTTTTTTTCCCATTTCACTGAAAATACTTCACGGAACTTTGGATGGTATTTTAATTGGATTTTAATCAAAATTTTGGACGCTTATATAAGGAATGTTGACTCACACGAATGATGCAGACACATCTTGGTATGCTCTAAGTTCCAGTAAGGGGAGAACGAAAGAAAATCCCATCATACACCAACCAATTGGTCCCACCATGATGTTGACTGAGTTGTAGGATTGGGTTGTCACAATCTGAGGAGGTTCTGAAACAGGAAAAGACATATTAATATTAGTGAGGGGAAAGATAAAGTTTCAACCCGAATAAGGGTTTCTAGAGATACGTCTGCAGACACTACTTTTATGAAGGGCTGGGTAGGAGAATCCCTCTGATCCCTGATTTACACTCCTCTCTTATCCGAGCAGGGCTTTAGGACGTCGGTGGTACCCACCAGAGTATATGACGTAGTTACCAAGCCATTGGATAAGGGGATTAGTGGCACCAAGAATTCTGTCGTACAAGGCCTGCGCAAGCTTCCGGAAGTGGTATTTTATGGTTAGCATCTCCTAGTTCCGGCACATAGGCAAGTGTCAAACGTACCAGGAGGTCATCCTAATTTGTCCTCATACAATGGTTCTGGAATGCCTGCATCCTCCTCTTATAGGTGTTCGCCAGGTGGCCCTTGTATGGGTATAAGATATGGGCACTATGAGCACTTGGATCGGAGGAGATGAGGAGGTCCAAAGATCTGGAAACCGGATGCTACCGGAGGAAGCTGAAGATGTGTTTAACGGTCAAATTTATGAACGAGGAGGTGTACACTGAGGTAGAGGAATCGAGAAGAATGTGTCGTTAAATTCAAGCGAAACCTGGTCAGCAGATTTTCCAAATACTGCACCGCAAAGGCCTATTAATGACAATGCGGAGGACGCCATTGAAGGTAGAAACAGGTGAGAAAGACCATGTCTGTGATACATGCACCAAATCATGTTGGACGTAGGATGTGATAATTGAAAGATTAAAAGGAAGAGAGAAAAAGGAAGGCAGTAAGAAGAGAGGAATAAAGAACTGCTGCAATGAAAATTTTGCGCGGTGAACTAAAGATGATATCTATAACGTGGCATCTCCGTCGGAACAAACAAATACTCTTTCTATTTCCTTCTTCGACAAAAGTTTATTTAACTTTATTTACAAAGCAGGAAAGAGATTTTATTTCTCTCTTCTTTGACTGAACACATTCACCCTAATCGTAAGAGTGACGTCAGCAAAGTGAGATACACTCAAGAGAAATTCAAAAATCACAATAAATTTCTAACTGTACCTTTATTTTGATTTATTATTTCTCAACACTATTTATTTCCGATTAAAATAAAAATCAGTTTTAAATAATCTTATACGTTTGAAAGTGAAAACAAATAATGTAATTTCATGTAAGATTAACCAATATGTAAACCCCGGCCTTCCTAACCTGTGTGTTGTTGACGAATATCGTATCAATTAATCAATCAATCAATTTAATTGGATTTACTTTTTTTAAAGTAAAGTAATACATCTTCACTTTAAATCGGTAATTTCAATTGAATAGCAAAACTATTATCGGTTAATTTATATTATAGGGTGTAGTAATTAAATATTAAGTCTGCTCCAATCAAAATTAACTAAAATAATATTATTTGTTATTTTGATTGTTTTAAGAGTTTTTGGGATTTGTTGAAAGGTAACTTTATTTTTCTCGGTCGGGAAATGCCAATATTACGAATTTTCTCTCATTCGCTATAGTTTCCCGCAATAAGCTACAGTGCTAATATTCCCCAGAGCTCCCTCTTATTCATCCATTGGGTGACCTCAATATAGTGAGGGGATACTACCCCCTTCACTTTTATATTGGAAAGTTGCCAACTAGAAGCACTAAGCAGACATTTTTTTCCCCCCACCGCCTCAGAAACGAGACGTATTTTCTTGTTTGTCTCTACGCCAATAAGCTCCCCTAGTGGAAGTCATTTGGTTCGACTTAACTTTCCTCTTTGCAGGGGATGGCATCCTTTTCTCTTTGTAACAAATTGATCGTATATTTTACAAGCGTCGAGAACAGAATAAGTATTTACAAAGCGTTTATTCTTTCCGCTCGTAAACGTGTGAATTTATCACTCAGTGGTTATCAAACAAGTTTTATTTCACACTATTTTTTTACGAAACATGTATATATATATTGATGTATTTAAACACGATGGTTATTGCACAATGATGGCCACACTGATAAGGACGTTAGTCTCATCTTTTTTTCTTTTTATGGTGATGGATAGGTCGGGTTTCAAATTCCATAAAGGTGAAATGAAATGTGTGTATCATTAATATAATATATATATTATAATAAACTGAAATTAGCATTTGATAGAAAAGAGTTAAGAATGTGAATTGGATGAACATGGTGAGGAATTAGGAGGTGGTGAGTAGGGTAGGATAAGATAGAAGCCTGATGGTGTTATAAGAAAGAGAAAAACATCTTGTTTGGGCCACACACTACGTAAGGTGAAGAGGATCATGGAGGGGAAGATAGAGGAAGAGGAAGGTTTGGAATACTTACAAATATCAATAAAGAAAGAGGTTACAAAATGATGAAAGAAGATGCTCAGGGCAGAGGAAAATGGAAGACATCGATTGATACCTATCTTAATACAGATCCACAGATGAAGAGAGAGATAGCTACTGTTCACACTCGGATCGGTGGTCACACGGACAAAATGTTAGGCTCATCTAGTCTTGTTCAGCAACAATTCTCAGGTCGGAATGGGGGATCCCATATTTGTATTAAAATCATACCTATATAAGGAAATCGACCATGGGGAATTCCCTCGAATTTATTTGAGGATTATATTAGAAAACCAAAATGAAGTATTTTTTGGGAAACAAACTCAATGCAGCTGACAAGTATTTGAAGCTCGACACTTATATGGTGAGGTCGACAACATGGACAGTGTAACCAACGGTGAAGAACTTAAGTCTATTGAAGAGGTTTTAGCATTTTACTCCACAAGTGTACTTATCAGTTTTATAAACATTCAATTATTTACTTATCATAATTAAGTCATTCTATCTGATTAAAACAATAACATTAATCTAATAATTTAAAAATTTAGCAAAGCAATTAAATATACGTACATAATTAGAATTAAAATGTTTGATATAGTGAAAGTAGGATTTTTATATTGTATGTACGAATAAATTAGATTAAATCGTTCGATGTTTGGCCTTGGGTTAGAAATATTTGTTTATTTAATAATTCGAAATTTGGATTTAAAACACAAACAGTTTGGAAGTTGATATTCAAAATTATGTTATCTTGGAATATTTTAAATCTCCGTTTTTTTGTGTTTTATTACTTCGTCTTAATACCCGTTCGAATTATACGCTTATATACTAATTACTCTGATGGTTTTATGGATTAATAAGGTTATACTTATAGGAAGTGTACCCTCATTCACGTGGATAGGTAGAAAGTGGAAAACCATTTGGGAAAAACCACACAAGTACAACCGACAGAGACTCGAACCTCGATCTCCCTGTTATCGGCAGTCTAGTCCAACACGAGAGTAGCACGTTAGACCGCGTGGCCACCAAAGCGGGTTACATCTCCAGTTAATTTGTAGCTACTCACGCCGATGGGACCGTAGCCTGTCAAGACAATTTAGTACATTTTCCTGGTGTTCGAGAGGTTGGGGTTCGAATCTCGGTTGGGTGAACTAAGGGTGTTTATTCCTAAAACTCTCCCTCCACGAAAGCGTGGGTACATTTACTCCCAATTGTTCCTTCCTCTTAACCACCCCAATAGTGGAATTTATCATGTGTGTAGTTGCCCAAACGATTATGGGGATAGGGTGAAAACATTTTTTTTTATTAATTTACATAATTTGGCTGCTAGCAATAATATGGCTTATATGTATATTTACATTAATATAATTTAAGTTTATTACAATACTATGGCTTATATTTATTTTTAAATATTCTCAAAGGAACTCTCAATACCAAACAGATATATTGAAAATCTTAAATAAGAACTATGAAAAAGGATAGATATAATAAAAAGAAAGTAAGTTGAAGATAAAAATGAAAATGAAAATTGACGGAGACAACAGGGAATATCTATTCATTAAAAATGCTATTATTAAGTGTTTAATACATGAATGACCTTTAACACAACCAATTAGATGAAATAAAGCAATAAGGAGTCTAAATAAGAATAATGGTTAAACATTTCCAGCTTCATTTTTATCTTAAACTTAATTTATTTTTATTATATCTATCCTTTATCATAGTCCTATATTTAAGATTTTCAATATATCTGTTTGGTGTTGAGTGTTCCTTTGAGAATATTTATTATACTCCTCTTTACTAATTTAATATGAATATAATTAATATTCTTTTTTTGTTCATGTTATGTTATTAGAATTTAGAATACAAATAGTTTGAAAGTTTAGTCAAAATAATATTACTAGAATATTTTGAATATTCGTTTACCTCTGGTTAATATGTTGTTTGCTTTGTTTGTACCGTTCATGGCACAGTTGGGATTTGTTCAGTGTTCCTGTTGATTTATCCATTGCTTCTTTATGGATATAGATTATAGGGTCCATAGAAGCTCTGTTGCTAGCAGGGGGTGGCCTCCATAGATTTTAATTAAATTTTAATAAAGCCTAGCTATAGTAAATCCCGTAAATATTTAATTAAGGAGCTCTATATTTAAAACGTGAAGCTATCCTTTCAAACAATTAAATTTGGAATTCTAGACAAATCATTTTCATAAACAAAAATTTATGAGATCATTTAATATAAACAAGGACCCCTAAGTTTCAAATTTCAAAAATATTTCAAGAGAAAGCAGCATTTTCATAAAACAATTTCTTTCGACATCAATTTTTAAGAATTATAATATATATTTTTTTAATCGAAGTGTTAATCTATATATAGTTTATGTTAGTGAATGTATGAACACTATTAAGGTAGGATTGGCAAAATCATAAAAAAAAAAGTGGTTTAGATCTCTAAGATTGAAATGTCTTAAGTGTAGATTCGTACAAAACTCATAAAACGTCTTATGTTACGTTGCGTTTTATCACAAACCCTGTGACTTGATCAACCAAGAAAGTTGTCTTAAGTGATTTTTCTCTGAGGTAAGAATTGTTTTGAATTAACTTAGGCTGTTAGTGTAGGAGAAACGAGAAAAAGACAGTGTTTTTGCAGTTTTATAGCATTTTTTTTGCCATAATAAATACAATACGGCTCAAGTATGAACACAGTTTAATCACATGTTGATATCAACAGTTTTTGAATATTTGTCATAAGCATAGCGGCATTAAAAGACAAACCTTTTAAATTAAAATAAAAGTTGCTAGTCAAATGCCAATATGTTTTTGACAAGTAATCAAGAACTGTTGAATATTATTCTGTAAAGCGAAAAAAAAAGTATCTAGTGAAACCATATATTATCTTTTTGTAAAAAAAAAAAGTTTTATTTAGTAAAACTACAAACATACTGTCCTTAGGGTGGGATATAAAGAATGTCCAGTCAATGGCGGTAGTTTAAGTTTTTATAACAATTTGTTTTTGCAAATAAATAAAATATTTATTTAGTAGAAACATATAGTTTAATTTTTCACAAACGGTGATATAACAGCAAAAACAAATTGATATAATTTGATGATTAGTTAACGTTTTATCTTTATTTAAAAAGTTTCTCTGCCAGGTCTCCACCGTGGTTCGGATTCCACGTTAAACTGTAGGTCCTTCATTTCATCTCACAATCACCCTACCATTACACATTAAGCGTAAGTGCGTATAACCCGAACGGGTAGTAAGACGCGGTGCTAATAATAATAATAATAAAAAGTTTCTCATCTAATGCCGCTATGCTCATGACAGATATTCAACAACTGTTGATATCAACATGTGAAGAAAATTAAACTTTGTTTCTACTTGTTTACCTGAGCGACATTAGATTTATTATACAGGAAAAAAATAGTTTTCTTTTAGCACCGCTTCTTATTACTTGTTATAGTTATACGCTTATGTACTAATTACGCATTTTAGGGATTAGGAAAGTTATATTTTCATTTACGTGGAGGGAGAGAGTAAAACAATTTTGGTACAGTACACGCGACCAAGATTCTAATTTATATCTCCCCATCCTAATTAGTCTAGTTTACTGCCCAGGGTAGCGCGTTAGACCATTCGTTCACCGAAGCGGGTAATAGTTTTTTTAATAAAATCTGCAAACATAATATCTTTTCTCGCGTCCCCTGCACCCACAAATCACGAGATATGCCGTTACAGTCCAAGCTTGTCTAGATGGCAGCTACAGTTGCACCATGGCTTCTTTGGTACTAACTGATAGCTGACGGCTTTGAAAAGTTTCCAGAACCAATTATACATCCCTACGCCGAACCATATGATCTGCAAAAACATGTGTTTAGCAGCTGTCACTTCTGGCAGTCAACATTTAGGTATATACCTAATTGTTGACTGTCGGAAGTCAGGTGTGAGCTGTCAGTCAGCACCAAAGAAGCCACGGGGCTACTGTATATTAGTGGTAACATTAGCTCCCAGGCTACCTGTTGCTCACAGCTGGCGCGTAAAGAGTTATCGTGTGGACTCAGTGTAGCGTCGGCAATGCAGACACTTTGGCGGCGAGCCAACAATGCATCATCAGTTCTCCCAGAGGCACAAGTCTAACGGCTCCGCGGAGGCGTTCCCTCCACTGACAAACATTTTGCCGGTGTATCCCAGGAGGCCAATATTCACACCCATTTTTTATATAGAAATTCTAACAACATTTCCGAACTTTATGCATACCCATCAAATTTCCGACAATGCCAACAGGGTGTTAAACAGATATGGTACACATTTTGTATTACTATTAATGTTTTTCTATCTTTCGTGCCAAAGCTGCAAATATATATTCTTGTATACATGATTATGATGTTTTTAAAAGTATTTACTGAGATAAAAGATATGTATTAATTCTTGTAGTCAGACATTAAAAAAGATATTCAAAATATCATACTTCCAAGTCAGGTGACTAGTTTAAAAATAAATGTGTTACAAATGCATACATTTTCTCATATTGTGTATTAAGCTTGAAAAAAAGCTTTCAAAAATAATTTTCACTAAACCAATCTTAGGTAAATATTTCTTTTCATTTACAATTTTTAAAATATTGTTCAAATATTTTTATTAAATTTCAAATTTTAATTCATAATTTATTTTAAACCAACCTCAAATCATTTTTAAAGTTGTAAACAAGATAATTATAATGAAAAACAATTCCTAGATATTCAATTCGAAGCTGTTTTTGAAAAATTCTAAACTTTCTAAAGTTTGTCATAAGTAAACCACCTTTAAATTAATATGTTTTAGAAAAATATTCATTATTATTTAGCATATAAAATACACACAGATGCCAATTTTGAACAAAATCTGTGATAAGTAAACTACTATGAATGATAAAGATTAGAAAAGTATGTGATAGCTTACGTACATCTATAATATGAAACAGTATAAAGTTAAGCTTATAAATATATTCAATGTTTTCAAGCTTAAGATGGTAAGCCTTATTAATTTTTTCCCAAAGCAGGGTTCAAGGGGATCCTTAGAGAGCGTGTAAGTATAGGGGAGCGTAAGTTCAGTCGCGTACCATGGGTAAGAACGGACACGATCATTTTGGTCCAATAGATGAGCTGGGGAACAGCTAAAGGGGATGATGTTATTGAGAACTCTGTCAAGAGTTGATATAGAGATATTTTATAATAATTTTCTTCGTTTCTTTATTTATTACTATCCCACATACATCAGAACTATATACATAATACACCTGCAACATAAAACATAATAACAACAAACACCAACCAATTTGGGTTGTTGAAAGTTCACCCCTCCTGTAATAAGAAAACAAAAAAATATGTAAGGTTTGTCTTTGAAAAGGACTTCAATTATTCCTCCTACGAATGAGGGAGCAGTCTACTCCCCCTCAAAGCCCATATGTAATCCCTCTGGATCTACAAAAGCCAGGGAACATGGCCGGACATCCCTTCAAACCTCCTGTGCACTCGTCTCTGAGGTCACCCCCTCTAGCCTCTCATAACCAGAGGGGAAGGTCTCGAAGCCCTCACTTTGACTTCATGGCTACCTACCAACGCCATCCCTGATACGACGGTAGGGGCGAACCGGTATGGCGTACCTTGTTAGATTTAAAATATAACTGCTTGGTTTTCAATAATAATCCTTATATCCAAGTTTAAATATTAAGGAATCGTGTGGGTTTATATTTACACTGTTACTGTAATTAAATATGTCTTATCAAACTTACATAATTATTGTTAAACATAGTGTTTAGTTTACCTAACAAAAGTAAACAGTGTTGAGAATTTATTTACAAAGATTAATTATCAGTGATACTTAAGTAATTGGAACGTCTATGTGGATTTATCATCAATACTCGCTTTTCTCGTTGGGGACTCCGACCTTAAACCCCCGGTGGGTTTTCTTTGCAAGTGGATGTAAACTAATGTAATTCCAGAGCCGTTTTTTGATAGGTCTTACCGTTTAGTCACAAGAGACCTCCAAAGAAAGGTCCACACCAACTTTAAAGTTGCTCCACCATTTTGAATTTTTTTCGGAAGTTAAAAATTAAAAATTTTAACTTTCTGGAATTTTCCCGTCGGTTACAGGCTAGAATCTATAAGTTTGGCAAATTTCAAGTTTCTAGCTCATCTGGAAGCGGGTAAACATTAACGTCAGTGAGTCAGCCATGTGGCTTTATAGTATAATATATAAATAATAATAATAATAATAATATAATGCATGAAGCTTTCTCCATTAACAGGATAGAAGACCAACCATGTGGCGTAGTTAGCTAACGCGCTAGTCGTGTTGAGCTCGATTGCCGAGGACGGGGAGATCGAGTTTTGAATCTCGGACGGGTGAACTGGGGGTGGTTTTTCCTAAATGGGTTTCCACTCTTCCTCCACAAAAATGTGGGTTCACTTACTTTAAATTCAGCCTTCCCAATTCCTAATTCATTAGCGTAATTAGTACTCAAGCGTATAACCCGAACAGGTAGTAAGACGCGGCGCTAAAAAAAAAAATCAATCACGTTGGTTCATTGCGGGTGGCAGTTCCGTCTGTTGCTACTAGGGGCGGGCAGGTCGTAAATATCCTCTAAGAAATGTTGTAATTCGAATGAGTTTCATAATCTCTGTCCTTGTATGGTTCATGGAGGAGTTTTAAGTGTTTATGCTGATGATTGAAGATTGATCATGACAGCGACATCTATTTAGGGTAGCATGTGTGCTAGTTTAAGGTCACTGCCTTGTAGTAGAGTGACAGTAATCTATACATCGTTCCCATATTACCGCACACATTAGGTAAACATGGATATGTAGAACCATACAGTGACACCAACATGTGCACAACTAATATTCCCCTGGACTCACGGACAATGTTCTGAAATGTATTCAATCTTCGTTCCTAACAAAGCGTTCCATTGTATTTGTTATGGTATTATGGACAACATGATCGTTATTAATGGTTTTATTTAAGGAGCAGTAATTTGGAAGGTGTTATAATAAAGATTCCAGTAGCTCTGTAAAGACCTATTTTAACCATAAAAAAATGTTTACAATGAATTTGTGCCCACATATTTTTAATATAAAAAATATTCAAAGGAGGGAAATTTTAATATCTATAAAACGTGAAGCGATATTTTGTTGAGCCCAATTCCTGGAACTCTCAAAAACCAATTATCTTTTATTTAAATTAAAGTTTGTACACCGAAAATATGTCAATGAATGTCAATATAAAAGAAATATTCGAAAGCTGTGTTTTTTGTATTTGATTACAATACAAATATATTCTATAAGTACAACTAAATTTCATAAAATCTAAAGTAGGCCCATGCAATCAATATACATATGAGAGCTATTATTGTAAATTAACCCATATTGCGTCAACGGGCCAGTTAGTTACTAATTAAACGACTTGCCTTTTAATTAACCACTAACGCAAGAATACTAGGCCCAGACTTGATGTTTAACTTTATGAACTGAGGATGAGTACTTCTATAATATGGTTTTACAGTCGCAATCCATCTTAATATCATTACAGTTTATTAATTTCATCCAATTCGTCTTATGTCTCAATAATAATAATAATAATATTACGCCTATGAGCTACATCATTCATAACTCAGTTTGTGGAAATATTATCCAGTACTAATGTACCGTTGTCAAGGGGACGCCCGAATGTAGTAAAAGTACATCCTTTCCATGGAGAGTCTTTACATGTCCCGATGAGATTAGGTGATGGTGATAGTGAGTATGAGGGTGATAGTGAGTATGAGGTTGATAGTGAGTATGAGGCTGATAGTGAGTATGAGGCTGATAGTGAGTATGAGGCTGATAGTGAGTGTGAGGGTGATAGTGAGTATGAGGGTGGTAGTGAGTATGAGGATGATAGTGAGTATGAGGGTGGTAGTGAGTATGAGGGTGATAGTGAGTATGTGGGTGGTAGTGAGTATGAGGATGATAGTGAGTATGAGGGTGGTAGTGAGTATGAGGGTGATAGTGAGTATGTGGGTGGTAGTGAGTATGAGGTTGATAGTGAGTATGAGGGTGTAGAACCAGTAAAAACACATTAAACCTAACAAAAGCCTAACCAACCAAACCCTGGTGACCGTTTGGGTAATTCACCTTTCGGGTAAAAATACCTGAGCTACCAACCGGGAATCGATCCCGGAACCCCTAGGCTCGTAGCCAGGTGCACTGACCGCTACACCACGAGTGCTGTTCTTGTCCCAAATATGTTGCTATACTGTGAATGTTACTGAAATTATAACCAGGCCCCGTGGTGTAGCGGTCAGTGCACCTGGCTACGAGCCTAGGGGTTCCGGGATCGATTCCCGGCTGGTACTTTAAGGGAGAAATATCCAAACAGTCATCAGAGTTTTGTTGATTAGGATTAGGTTGAGACTAACATTGGATCCACAACTTAGTAATAACTATCATTACAACATCTTATTGATTGTACGACGTGTAGACAACCTATATATATATATATATATACACGAGAGTGGCTACACATGCAGGTGACATAACATACATACTGGATGTCATGTCCCTCCCAGTCAGATATGACATCCAATTAAAATAAACCTTGCGTTATATCGTGGAACAGCAAAAATATGGAGAAACCAGGTGATACATTAAAAAAAAAATTACACCAATATTGGCTCCGCCTAAGGTTGAACCAATCTACTTCATTTAACTATCGCTCTCTATCAAAATTAAATCATCTTCCCCGAATATAATATCTTAGGTTTATCCTGGAGATTCTTTGAGAACCTGTGATACCGTCTAGTACTTGGTTGGTCATTCCTGTAACCAATTGCCACGAGTGGTGAATTGGCCATAAAAGTGTGGCGAATATGAGTTTGCCAGCTCTTACATTATAAAAAACTTTTTTTTTCTGACGGCGTATGCTGGTTGTAACTTGATATTTTCTTCATGTCATATGAGGCATTCCACGTGTGAATTGATTTAATTTAGCCAATGTTTCTTCTGCTTGTCAGACAAAAGGATTGTAAAATTTCCCATTAAATTATCTTACATTTTCAATGGGAACCATTTTCATTATTTGTGTCCAAGTCAGTTATATCTAAGTGCATGTTTTGAATAAATTGCTCAAACAGAATGTGTTTTTTATTTAATGTTCGATTAATCAATACATGTTCTCAATTTTTACATAATGTGGTGAACTTCATATCTCATTCGCCACACTTGTGACTAAATTGATAAATATGTTGCCCACCTCTGTTCTAGTAAATCGTGTTAATGGTTTTGTTCTGTCAAACCCCACATGGCTTGAACTCTTTCTAATCCTCACCCTGGAACCGGACGATATTTGTGCGCATACTCGTCCGATGGAAGAAGACTTAATTAAAACAAAACACGCAGTTCGAGACTTGTAATCAAAGGTCCTCCCTCCCACTCCCAGAGATAGAACAGATCCTCGCACGAAGTAATTACCTTATTCTACTTTTAATTGTCCGTATTCTAGAGAGCTCAGCTTCCCTTGACTTTATCTCGTTATGTGTACGTGCTACGTCGAGAATTGCGCTAAAACGAAAGCGTGACAAATTGAGAGCAGGTCTGCACCAGTTAATAAAATAGGCTTAGCTACCAGCATACTCATGTTTTTAAAAAAACTCTCTTGAAACCCCGGAGAGAGAAAGTATTGTGATGGTCAAAAAAATGTGTTCTCGAGATTTTGATAAATGTCGACATTTCATGACCCCCTGAAACAAAAAAAAAAAGTGTTTTTCGCAATACATGTGTGTACCTCTGGCTAGAACCGAAACTATTTTACATATTGGGCTATAGATTGGTATTTGGGGTGGTCGTAAGGTTGCCCCGAGGTGTTTTTTGAAATTAAACATCCAACACTAAAGAAAAAAAAAAGTTTACTGGAGGGAAAAAGAAAATAAGACGATTTTCTCCAAATTCACCCTAACGATTTTGATTACATTTTATATATAGACACTGAATTTTATTTTAAACTAGATTACTGTCCTCATATTCTCATGAAAATAATTTTGAGGGTACTTTATATAACATAAATTTTCTAATTTTCATCAATACTCTGCAACTCTTTAAGATACGAAGGATCTTATCATTATAAAGTTGTAGTACTATTAAAGGTAAAATCTTTTATTTGAAATATATTATTATAAAACCAATAATTTCTTAGCTATAAGCAAATATGTTTTATATATTATTTTTAATTCGGGTCTTTTAACATGATTTTGATTCTTATGTGCTTTGGTAGACAAAGATGTTTATCGTTTCTTAATTTTCCCGTAACAGTATTCTTAGTTCCTAATGTCACGGAGTAATAGTGTATATTATTTAATTTATGAGCTTTATTGTAGTGTTTCTTCAACAATACAGAGACCTATTATATATTCTTACAAATCTTACAATTTTTAATAAATGTATATTTTAAGATAAAAGTGACATCAAGTCAGTGAGGTCATCTAATGTATTTGGGAGGATAAAGAACTTGATAAGATCCTCGCTGGTGATATGGTAAATAACAAGAAAGTGGTTGAATATCAACACACTGGATGAACATAATTGTAATTACCGGAATATCTGCATCGAGGAGACTGCAAATCAGTTATTTGTTTAACACCGCATCTTACTACCCGTTTGGGCTATGCTTATGTATTAATTACTCTATGTTATGAATGCGTAAGGAAGTATTTAGAGGAAATGTACCCTAATCTGCATGGAGGGTGAGTAAAATATCATTTTGGAAAAATCCACCCTTAGTAAACCCCAACGAGATTTGAACCTTGATCTCCTCGTCATCGGAAATCTAGTTTACTGCAAGAGCAGTGCGTTAGAACCTGCGGTATCAGGAGTGGGTCACAATTCAATTAACTTAAATTGATATTAGTGATTATTAGCGCATTTTCTCAACTATAATCAGAAGAGTCTGGTAAATGACAAATGAGACTACCCCATTGGTGGTCACGTGATCTAAATATTTGGCTCATACGTTCTAAATACATGACTGAAGAATGATCAGTGGTAAGATCATTAGCGTACTAATACAAAGTTCCCGGGTTTGATTCTCGTGTCCAGGTCTTATTATTTTATCTTAAGGTCCTGTTTACTGACTACACAAAGGTCAAGGCTCAAATTTTGGGGCAAGAATACTGAAGATTAAATTATTTACAACTCACTCTTACCGAAAATGTGACTATACTTACTCAAATTTTTACCCTACTCATTCCTATAGCATTATAATGGTTAAGAGACGTATAGATTAGATGGGCGTTAGACACTGTGGGAAAAAATTCCTGACGCTATAAAATACACACATTATTATTATTATTATTTATTTTTAATTTGCTGTAAAGTTTCATTTATTAGTAACGAAACCAATCCAATTGTTACCAAACAATTACAATATCGGAATACCAAAATATAATTTTGTTGTTGTTTGTGGAACTATTTTTGATTTTAGTATTTCGTCTGGGGACGTTGATTGAAACGGCCGGGTTTTAGGGGATGAAAATAGCCCCAAAGATCAAAAGTAATCAAGATTTCTATCACTAGATAAAACCAGATATGATTTGACCAACGTAGTTTTTAATAAGATTTTCGTGTATATTTTTAGACACTTTATTCATCTTAAAGAACAATATCACGGCCCTATAACCATAAAGTTAGATACACTATTATATATATAATAATATATAATAATATAATATATCATATAAAATGTATCAAGGAACGGTTTTATGGATACTTCATTTTGATAACAGAGAAACTGATCGGTTTAATAGTTTTGTTTCAATTTTATATAATTACGTTAAACTTTGTTGTAATATTTTTTAATAAGGTAAAACAGTTTCACGGGTCAAAATTAAACTCTTATTTGAGATATAATAAATAAAGCCGCTCTTCGTTAAGTTGTTTAGTTCAAGATGTATTACCTACCTAAATTGGTTTTATCCATGATGTGAGAAGATCTCTTAATTTGACTTTAGGTCTAATTTTCAAGAACCTTATCTGACAACAAATAAGTCACTAGATCTAATTTCACGTATTCATACGTAGAGTAATGTAATTTTAATCTGTCACTTTTCACAGATATTATCAATATATTGTAATGTAATTGATTTGCCCCTGAAAAGTATGTGAAAGCATTGACAATAATATCATCCTAATTTTATAAACATATCTTATTTCATTTAAATTATATAGTATATTAAATGGCGCTTAAAGCACTTCTTCTTCTAAGAAGGCAAAAGCCACTGAACAGTGACGTCACGCACGTGACATTAGTAAAGTCAGGTTGACAATATATATTTTTCAAATAATAACTTCCTCTTCTCGAAGGTTCGAAGAGAGATTTTAAAATGTAACTTGAGTCATTTTCCGGCTCTCGAAGCTCCCAGTAAGACCGAGATGTTTTTGTCTTGTATTTTGTTTTTCTAAACTAAACCTTCTCGAAGCTTCCATGAGCAAGGAATATATACAAAGTATGGTGCAACGTAAAGGCAGTTGGCAGTTGGTGTCCAATACTGACAGAACTCACTTGGCGTCTAGCAACACCTGTCCGCGCTAGCCCGCGTATATATTTCGACATGATCTATTTTCGCATTAATTAAACTGATTCAGAAATAAAAAAACATGTCAAAATGAAAAGTGTATTAATCATAATTCTTCAATAGGCTCCCATCGCGGTAACGTAATTCAAGAACGTTACAATATACAAAATATTCAATTTAGTTGAATGTTATCAATTTTGTACAAAAAGATTATTTCGTTTTTTCAAAAATGACCATCCTATTAGAATTAGACTGTACCTATATTAACCGAGCTACAAACAAACATTCTCAACTTATTTAGTACTTTTTTTTGAACAAGTCTCAATATAATGGGGTGTATAAATTTTAAATGTTCATAAAAGAATAAAATATCATAGTAAGCAAAAACTTTAGAGAGTACATATAAATTATTCATGATACAAATTTAAATATTATGAAATATTTTTAAAGTGTAAATTGTTTTTATTAAAAATATTCGTTGCTCTTACAATTATTTCATTGCAATATTTACATACTTTATAAGGTTATGTTTTTTCGGTTACATCTACGAATTAAAGTTTTAAAAAAATATATGCTTCAAATCGAATGTTTTCGAATACTTGTATATTCTGATGAGAATTCTCAAGTGTAATAAATATTTACCACAATAAAGTTTGTAGAACAAATGCAATTACTCGGAATAAATTTTTCTCGTATTTAATGGGTAGAGATTTTAAAATGTATTTATCTCTGAAGGAGAGATTATATTTCTATAAAAAGAAGACGATAGCTATTATTTTAAACCCACTCACCAGAATTCACTCGAAACTAAGTCGAATACCATTAAATATTATCAAAACTCAGCCTGCTGTTATTTTAATTTTAGGGAATTTTGAGATATTTTATCTTTTTAGTCGCTGTATCTAGGCGGAAAAAAAATCGTTCAAGTCAGCTTTCTTTCTTTTTTTCCAAATCATAGGTTCTGTAGTAAAGTCCAGAGAAAATCGAGACATTTTGTAATTAAAATTTCTTATAGATCCTACTCACTTTTTAATGAAATCTGTAACCCTGAGTTTATATAGTTCATGTAATTGGCCAATATACATTTTGTAGGAAATATTTTAGGAATTACAAACACACTCTTGCGGTCAAGATTGGTGACATTTTACTATAAATATAATTTTATAATTATTTATCATGTATATCATAAGTGATGGCTTCAGATAACATGTTGTATGAATAAGTAAAAGTATATATATTAGCTTTTTATTGCTTAGATAAGTTTCTTACTATGAAAATTGGAATGTAAAATGTAGTAATTACTAAGAGCCTATCTCACCACAAGGATAATCCTAATTTAGGTAATGTAATGGCTTTCATTTGAAACAAATAAAAGAACAAGCTCAAAATGACTTTTATAATGAAAGGGAGAATACAGTTCACACCTATTTTTTATCTCGTTGTTTAGTAGCAGTAATGTAAATTGTGAACTGTGTTCTTCTTTTCATTATAAATGCCATATTATGTTCTTTACTTTTATATGTTTTTATCCAACTTTCCTGTAACTTCTTCCAAATATAATACAATTACCTCATAAAAGCGAGAAGAGGGTTTACTTATAAAGGACTAATTTAGGTAGGTAATACATCTCAAACTAGGCTTCACATCGTAATGGAACTTTGTGTTTTTTTATTATTTTTAAACTCATTGTAATTTAGTCTCGTGAAACATTTTAACTGTTTTTTAGATACATCAAAGTTTACAAATAATTAATAATTATACTAAAGCTATGTATTTGAATATGGTATGTCACTTAAGATTAATAAACCAGTTCTACATTACTATTTATTTTACTAATTAATATCTATAAAGATTTTGATATCATCTTGCACAAAAAATAAATAATTAACACAGAATTTTAATGGGATATTTTCCCCGGTTGTCTCATGATCTAACTTCAAAAGATATATGAATAAATTTATAGAGACTTCCCCGATTGTTTGGTGTTAAAGTCGAAATAAAAGCACTCAAATACTATAATAGTACTATAATTTTATGCAGAGTTTTTTATGTGAAATCTCTAATTCATTCTATCTTTAAAAATGAAATGAATATTTAAGATGGCTATAATTACAGACATGTTTTAAAAGGAAGTGGTCTTTCTTTGATTCTAGGATGTATAATAATTAAAGCGTTATTCTGTTGAAAGAATGGATCTTTTGTGAAAGAGAATAAAAGGAAATTTACGCAAAGAAAAATTATTTGCAAGCGAGCTAGCTAATGTGTTATAGAGAATTCAATCAATTTAGGGTACATTATTTTAGATGATAATTTTTGCCTTGAAATTTTCCTATAAAACCATTAAAAAAATTTGTTAATTCTGACCAATATTTTAAGATTTACTTTAAGATATTTTGGTTTTACTCATTAATTAAATAGAATTTTATTTTATTATTATCAATACTTATTCATCTATCATCTCAGCTTTAATATTTTACTCTGGATAAGCAAATTTAAATTGAAAATTGTAGTATATTAGGCTAAGGAATGAAATTTAATATTAAGAGCGTGTATCACATACCAATCCACTCAGTGATACAGTCGTCTCAAAATAGTAAATTTACCCCAAAACTATTGCACGTGGCTCATTTATGATTAAACAATAATGAAGATAAATAATTAATAAATGTTCCTAATACTAAACATTGTTGAAATATCAAATTATATTTAGATAAAAACTGTATTGAAAAGGTTGTTTTTGGCAATTCTATTATGTCTTCACAGATAAGCGCTGTGCACAAATCTTCATTCTGTCATAACAGGGAACAGCTTTGCTTGCTATGTATATCAAATTATTATTCTAAATGGTAATCTAGTATGAATTCATATGTCCACCGCCAGGATAGTCAATATTTAAATAGCATATAATTATAATATTTTATGTCTCTTATACCTTTCTATAAATAATAACATTTAAAGTACATTCATTAATGTATTTTTTAAATAACTATAAAATGTAACCATCATGTATAAATGCCACGTGCTTTGGTGGTCACATGGTCTAAGGCGTCACTCTCGTGTTGGACTAAACTGCTGATGACAGGGAAATTGGGGGCTCGAATCCCGGTCGGGATTACTGAAGATAGTTTTTACCATAGTGGTTTTTGACTCTCCCTCCACTCCCACGCAAATTTGGGTACACTTCCTCTGAGGTCAACCCTCCTCCCAAGCTTAGCTCACTAGGATAATTAGTACATATGCATATAACCTTAACGGTCCTAATATATTATATGAGAGAGAAAGACATGTCAAAACTAGTTTGAACCCGTATTGGTGTCCCGCGAATTAAATATTAAGCTAATATAGTCTGTTTTTCTATTAGGTCAGAGTTCAAATCTCTACCGATTCTATTGAAGCTTTTCTATTATGTTTTCCCGTTCACTCTTCACGCAAGCGTGGGAAAATTTTAAATTTCACCAGCTACATTCCTTCTCAATTTATGTAATTAAGTACATATAGACTGAACATGTGGTAAGATAAAAATTGTAATTAATACATAATATTGTCACCTATTTGATTTGAAAATAATTTAGTTATTTTGTAATTGAGAGTATTTAAAAAAATATAATATGGCAAATACATATCAATATATTTTACTCAACAGTGAAGTTTTAGACTAGATAGACCGGTTGTTAACGACTGTGTGAATGTGAGGAATGCCAGGTCTCCACCGTGGTTCGGATTCCACGTTAAACTGTAGGTCCTTCATTTCATCTCACAATCACCCTACCATTACACATTAGCGTAAGTGCGTATAACCCGAACGGGTAGTAAGACGCGGTGCTAATAATAATAATAATAATGTTAACGACTGCTCAACTGATAAACTTAGTAAATTCCTTTACCATAATAACCACAGGGAAAATGTTCGTATATTGTCTAACATCTCCAAGTTTGCTTCCTAACAGTCTGACGTTAATGAAAGAAGTTTTAATTGGCTAATGTTGAATTTTGTTTTTTTTAATAGCAATTCATATAACTTAATTAATTATTATAAATTCGAAATATGTCTGCGAAATTATAAGAACCACCACAAAAATATTGTTTTTATGGATATACTGGTTGGATAAAAACCTACATTAAAAGCGCCGTTATATAATTGGCATACTATACTAGTTACAGTTATGTGTCGCGGACAGCATCTCCATTAATTTAAGGCGTTATCAGATACACACAGCTAAATATAAAGTTTTTGCTCGTTATTATTTTGCCAATCTATTATTAAATAATATAAATAACTTATGCTACTTTCTATTTCTAAAGTTGATAAATAATATTTTGATTTCTATATATTTTTTAACAAAGGCATCCAGTAAAATGAGTGTATGGATAAGATTATAATATTATTGTCAGATTATAAACGTAGGGCAATTCTCGTGTTATTATTTTAAATGTATAGTAATAATTCAATTTATTAGGTAATGTATGTTTAGCATTACCTTTAAAATAGTGTTTTAGACAAGTCTAAGAAAATTGTGAGTTTAGATCATCGTACACAGCTTAAAATTTAAACAAGTTTTTCACTGGGCAACCTCCATGATTATTGATCTCCCCGTTTATTGTCAAATTTGAAAGGTTCCAGATAAAAAAACACATTTAGATAATTAATGATTTTAACTAACTTTATAATAATTCATTTCCCGGTTTAATCGATTAAATGGTTGCTCTACGCATTTGTAACCTTCTATATATATATATATATATATATATATATATATACACACACACACACACACACATATTATTAGCACCACATCTTACTACCCGTTCGGGTTATACGCACTTACGCTAATGTGTAATGGTAGGGTGATTGNCACACATTCACAAGTTGTGATTAATACACGTCTTGTCAGAGGTGAAGGAAGGGTTTGGTAATCAGATAGATCTGTGCCGGGACCGAGGCAAACATATATAATTATATATAAATATGTATAATTATATATAAATATATATAACTATAAAATTTAGTGAAGAAAAATAGTTAACGTGAATTTTATAAATTTTAAATAAAAACAACAAAAGATAAAAGTAGTAATTGATTTTATAATTGCTAATATATATGTACATATTTGTATACCTACAAGGAGCTGTATATATAGCTTGTAAGTATCCTTAAAAATCTGTATTAGCATTTATTTCTAATTCAATATATTGCTGACATTTATTCAATTCGACTCTTAAAAAAATACAAGAAAAGAATTCGGAGAAAAATAGGCATTCTAAATAAAGACAAATTTTAATCATAGCTGTTTTACATGTGTGCAAATTTCAATTATTAAATAGAATAAAGTATAGGTATATATATTGGGATTTGTTAGTAACTTTTCTAAGCAAATTTAGCCCTTCCAAATATTAGTTTTTATCAAAATAATCCTAATAATGATGCAATTGGGTATTTTAAACACTGGTTCAGTTGTTTTAAAATGTTTATTAATACAATACATTTCATTGTTGAACTTAAAAGGATGATAGCCTATATATAAATTAGACAAATAAGGATTTTTAGCTAATTTTGCTTTTATTACTTACTAATTCATCAAATCCTAACTATTGTAATCTGTTTTACTGTTTTAACAGGATACCAATTGATAGCTCTTTCTTTTTTTGTAGTAGACTGCACCTTGAACGCACGAAAAATAAGAACAACAAACCAATTATTCTCTTATTATATTGTTAAGACAGGCATATTTTTTTTTTTTAATTATTATTATCCGGTATATACTTAAGTATCTTGGTCCTTGTTGTGCGTTCAGATCTTCCTTTGTTCACCTTTTGAAAGTCACGTGACTAATCTTGATCGCCATTGTGTCGTGACGTCACCGTACGGTCCCTCGAGCATAAAGCCTGCACGAGGATAAACTGTGACAGGGGTAATGGTAGACTTTAATTCACCTTGGCCCTGCAGAGAGCATTAAGTGATGATTTAGTATTTATGGCCTCCCTGGTTCGCATACTGGTTGGAGATTCCAAGTTAATAATGGTAGGGTATAATTGGGCCAGAGATTTAACCTACATACTGGTAGTTAAAAATATAATATATTATAATAGAGTTAAGTACACTATTTTATTAATACAAATCTTCATTTTGTTCTTCCAGTCTTTAATAAGGAATCCAGTATTCATTTTATCTACTAATTTAATATCTCGAATTCGAACACGAATCTTGGAGAAAAAAACTATCGCTTAAGTCCACGTTCAAGTTCTTAAGAACACCTCTGTATTCGTGTTCTCAGAGATCCTGAATACTGATCCAGAGGTCCCAGGTTCGATTTACAGTGTTTACAGAATTTTTCTGTGGAGCAGTAGATGTGAAATGGGCTCAAAACAAACCTCGTGAGAGAAAATTAGGAGCCATTTGGATAAATAAGCAGCGACTCTAGTCTATAAAACTGACCACATGACACCCTCTATCCACAAATGTTGGCACTATCATCGTTAACGGCAGCGGCCGCTCGGTCGGTATTGCTCGCCTGCGGGCCCAAGTAGAAGTATTTTTTTCTACATTTTTTTAAAAGCTTTATAGTTGATTTAATAAATATCTTATTTATGATTCTTAAATAATTACAAACTTAAAATCTATAGTGATTTACCCCTTTCTCTCCTATGGTTTTTCACTTTTAATCTGTAAATTTGATAAAACAATATGTATGTGAATTTTCTAAAATATTACTTTTAAAAATTGTGTTCAAAATGTTTAAATCATCTGTTCCCGGTGGTTTATTTTGACTTTTTTTTTTAGTCATGTTAAGACTACTTAATGCTTACTATAGATGTATAATTTTCTGTGATATTATTAAGTCCTAGTAATTCTTTATATTCTCTAATTTTTACTATTAGGCAAATGAAAATGCTTTTTTTTAAAGAGATGTTTCAATTAATATGATAAGGCATAGTTATTCTTAACTGCATCAGGCATATACTTTTAAGAAGAAAATGATTTTATTTTAATAATGTACAAACAAATGTTTATTTTTATTTAAAAATCTAGTTATAACAATTATTATTCCATTGGCTGTGAAGTTAGACAGAAAAGTTCAATATTATGAATATGATCTTGAGTAGGCCTATACATTATTAAGATCTAACCAAGAAAATTAAGACCATGTAATCTTAAGATATGCTTCGATAGCCACAATCAATATTAACTTAACTCTTATCCATGAGAAATATAAGTGATTTAAATGCAAAAAGAGTAAAATGATCACTGGTTTTTTTGACCGTAAATAATTTAATTATAGTACCATCTTCATGATGTTATAAAACATTCACATTTTTAATTGTTTACTTCAAAATATACCTAACATTTTAGAAGTTTTTATCTTTAAAGTTTTTGAGTCAATTTCTTAAATTCAGCGAAGTTATTGTCCAGTTTTATTAAAACAAATACAGAAAGTAGTTAGCAATATTGTTAATTTTCTACTGTAGTCAAGATCACTTTAACTGAAACCATATATAAACAAAAAATTGTTACTAAATCATAAAAGTGAATCTATTAAATCAACTTGTTTTTGTTTGTTTCAGGACTTGAAGGACATTCCAGAAACTGTTAAAATACAATTTATCTTTAACACAAACAAATCGAAGTCATTTAAAAAAAAACATATTACCAAGTGAATAATTATGTCCATATTGCGTTTATAGATGCGAATTTAATGTTTAAATCAATTCTTTAAAATAATATTGTGCTTCTTTACACTCTTTAAAAACTTTTAGCTATTAGCTATTGTATATTATTATTCATTGTTAACTTGAAAACGTATATTTTTTCTAAAATAAAGAGGCGTTTATTTAAAAGTGACAACTGATTTATAAATTGAGTAACTTTTTAATTTGAACAGTCAATCAATTTATTAGATCAGGACTGTGTTATATCGTCAGGTACACGAAAGTGCGACATAGATAAATAGGTCCAGGTGATTATGAATAGTTAAATACTGACCTAGTGTAACTTTGTGAATCTCGTGATCTACTTATTTGTCGATACATCAAACATCGTCACAATGCAGACCAACGTACAGATAGATTCCAAAAACCTACGAGGGTCCCCAGATCCGACGTCAGGATCTCGATCAAGGACGTTCAAGGTAAGTAATTATGTTACGTAGAGATTTGAGACGGAAAATTATAATTTTAATTTTTTTCCGAAAATTTTTTCGTTTTTAGAAAATGTTTCGATTTTTTTTAAACAGAGCGTGAGTACAGACCAAATTCCATAATAGTTATTGTTATTATTATTAGTAGTAGTATTAATACCAGTAGTAGCAGTATCAGTAGTAGAAGTACTAATAATAATAGTAGTGGTAATAGTAGTAGTAGTAGTAGTAGTAGCAGTTGTAGTAGCATCAGTGGTAGAAGTTGTAATAATAGTAATAATAATAATAGTGTTGGTAGTAGCATTAGTAGAAGTAGTAGTAGTAGTTTTTCAGGTGTATATATTTACTCACTAAACTTGCTCTAGCTTAGCACAATGTGCTTGTCAACTGGTGCCTCACCTTAAAATGTCGTACATACATATAATATTATGAAGATATAGTAAATATATTACATTTCTTTAAGTATATTCTTACAACATAACATAGGTCAGATACTCGATTTATGTTTCTTAAATCTATTACATTACTTTTAAATTGATATTTTAAAAAACAATCTTGAGTACATTTCATAGCTTATTTGTCATATAAATTCACTCTAGTATTATTATTTAATTAAGTCTGGGAGCCAATTAAGCATTTTATTCAATGTATCTTTTAACATTTGTTATTTTATCTACTCCCAAAAGCGTATTCGGTATCTTGTTTTAAAAAAAAAAATGTTGGTATCATTACTTTCATGTGTTGTTTTTCCCTATTTATTTATATATATAAAGAAATGTTATACTGTCGTTTCCTGGTGTTGTTACTATGAGCTTGTTTTACTTTAAATGTTTCTGAGTAGTAGTACTGATATTATTACTTTATAGCTGTACATGTTTTATATTGTCAATGGTTTCTATTCCTTAGTCATGATTTTGGTGCTATTGTTGTGTACGCACATTATTTTAATAACTCAAGTCTAAACATTTCTTAAGTGATTTAAATGTACATCAATTGTCTCTGTGTGTATTGCATGGCTACCCCTGGAAACGCTGGGTTCTCCTGCTAGCACTAAATATTACGGTAAATTTACTTTAAAAAAATTACAAGTAGGTAGCTAAAAAAAAATGCATATTAATTAAATTTTAAACCAAAGCTAAAAAAATAAATTGAATAAATGTTCATCATTGTCGCTTTGTGCTTGTAATATATTTAAAGACTCTTTTGAAAGTTGGTCGGTGTAAAAATCTCCAAGGACATCTTTGGTGTGGAACACACCAGACTTTCCTAGAATTAGGTAGGGATGGGGGAGGGAAAGGGGCTGTAATTGAATCTGTTAACACCCCTGTGTTGAGGGGGGAGGGGGTATGCCTTGTTCCTGGGGATCACGTGGTGTTAAACAAACTAGAGTATATTCATCAACTTACAAGGAGGAGAAAATTATAATTTAGAACACTTTTATAACATTGTTACGGAAGGAAGCCGATTTTTTTTTGTATATTTTTTCGCCGCAATGGAGCAATTTTCTAATCATTTTAGCGTTCCCTTATAATATTTTAATACTATAGCTTTAATTTTAATTTGCATAAAATTGTATGGATGTATCTAAAAGCATAATTATATAGATTAAATCATTTAATTATTTAATTCATAGACATAACAATTTGAAAATAAACTCTATAAGATGAATAATATAGTTAAAACTTGTCATTTTATTGATTTAAAAAAAGTGCAATGAATTTAAAGTAATTCGACCATCACAAATTTTTGCGTACTAGTTTAACAAATGTATGGTTATGCACTATAGATATTGATTCAACGATTTCTACTCACCACAGTTCAAAAACTATTAGAGGTAGAAACTAGCTGTTTTCTGCTTTTTTGGTTAACATTGTTAAGGTAAAGTAATTACTGTATGTGTCTAGTGAAACATTCGTATGCGAATCACACAATGAAATAATGTATATTATCACTATTAATATTATTATTATTATACATATTCCATTTTGTACAGCGTACACCCCATATGAATGTATAGTTATACTAAATTTCAACTCCATACATTAATTACTTTGCTTCAACAATGGTAGGTACGCAAAAAGCATAAAATAGCAAGTTTAACCTCTTATATCTCGTGAACTCTAGTGATTTGAAATATTTTTAGTTAGCACCCCGTCTAACTAACCGTTCGGATTATACGCTTATGTATGTTCTAATTACACCAATGGTATTCCATTTACATGGGAATAAAGTGGATTTTTTTTTTTGAAAAATCACCCTCAGAACACCTGACCAAGATTCGAACCTCGATCTCCCCGTCATAGGCAGTCTAGTCCACTGCGAAAATAGCGCGTTAGACCATGTGGCCACCAAAGTGGCTGGTAGTCTAAATTTAATGACAAAAGTAATTCGTAACGCAGAACACCTATTTCTAATAATGTTCTTGTTTATTTGGTAAGGAGTAATAAAAGTTGATAGTAAGGTTGTATCTTCTTTTATATCCCTTTCTCCTCATTTGAAATATTAACTTTCTTCTAAGATGAAGACATGTTTCGGTGATTTCTCAATAATTTGAAATAACTTTGGTTTTCCTCAGACTTGAAGATGGTGAAAAATCACCGAGACATGTTTTCGTCATAAAAGAAAAATAATATTGTAAATAAGGAGAAGGGAATAAAAAAGAAGATATAACCTTACTATCAACAGAACACTTGATAATAACCTTTTTTTAGTAACTATTTATCTATATTTATCATTATTTAGCTGTGATTGTTTTTGTTTGTTTTTATGTTTAGTTATGCTCACATGTCGGGTACTTGTATATTTTTAGTGCTGGCCTGTTATAGGTTTCACAACTATCGGCCAGCACTATAATAAATTAAATTAAATTTGTAATTTTTATCTTGTGGCAGAGCACTCTAATTTCAGCCCATCCTATCCACATTGCACAACACACTAACGAACTAAAAGGACGAGCAAAGTATAATTTAGAGGAAATGTACCAGCGTTGGACCCAAGTTAAAGTTGGAAACTGTCTAGGAAAACTAAAAGGACGAGCAAAGTATAATTTAGAGGAAATGTACCAGCGTTGGACCCAAGTTAAAGTTGGAAACTGTCTAGGAAAAATAAAATCTTTAACGCACTCTTCCAAGATTAGAACTCAGATCTTCCCATCACTGACAAACCACATCAGATGATCTTGACGTTTAATCCACCTGCCCATCAATGCTAGTAACTAATTTTAATCTATTCTTTTATTATGCCAGGCCTCCACCGTGGTTCGGATTCCACGTTTAACTGTAGGTCCTTCATTTCATCTCACTATCACCCTACCATTACACATTAGCGTAAGTGCGTATAACCCGAACGGGTAGTAAGACGCGGTGCTAATAATAATAATAATAATAATAATAATAATATTCTTTTATTGTATTTAAGCTAATTTTAACTTTTATTTCAAAATATTTTTGGTAATCGAGTATTCTTACTATTTTATTTTTAAATTATAGATAGGCTTACAGCTTTACATCTAAAAATAGCGAAGTCAATGAAGGATATATTCTGAAAGTGTTTTCTATCTCACTTAACTGTTATTTCAACTTCCAGGCAATCAACTTCCATTCAATGTATTTTTCAAAAATTTACAACTTATTTTTACGATATTTTTTTGTTGTTCTCTACTAGAATGTGACAATATTGTCTCGCCATAAACTTTACAGCAATTTCTCAGCTTCAAGGCAATCACGATCCTAATGTTAGTCGTCGCTATCTTGCTCATACGGTCCACTTCCTTGTATAACAGCGCGACATTTTGGTCCTAAGTGACATGCCAGATAAACTCGCCAGACGGGCGACAACCCTATTGATATTGACGGCAATATAGCCTCTAAGAAAACATACTCATATAGATCTGTCGGTGTCTCGTTTCATTGGACGAGAAGGAACGGGACTGTTTGTCTTGATATCTTGACACTAATTGGATGGTTATAAGAAGCTTTATGTCAACTTCTTTTGTCAACACAAAATCACAATTGGTGGGATCGCCTACAAAATATTTATTTTTTTGAGTAACAGTACTTAAAGTTAAAACATTGTTAGAGGAAGGAAATTTCTAGAACGGTATTTGTTACTTTGGTGCCATCATTTTAAATGTATAAGCAAGTTTTGTAAAAATTATATCTGGTATATTATATAAAAGCCGAAAGCTTACACTTATAAAATGGCTAATCGATAATACAAAGTTCCAAAGTATAATACAATAAAAATGTATTGACTAGACATATGTTTACTTATGTCAATATATAAAAAATTTGAATTTTTTGTAAATTAACTTTGAAATTTGAATTCAAAATGGAAATCTGAAAATAGTTTTCCATAATAAATAAGAATACGTTTTTAATTTTACACGTAACAATTAATTTTAGAGTAGTTTAAAAATAATTTATTTAAGAAGTTTGAATTTTGTTAAATATATTTATACACATTGGTTTAAATTTATATCTATATAAAGATTGAGTATTGGGTTTAACAAGATGTGTTTTTTTTTATTAGGAAGGCATACTTAAGGGTAGTTTACTCAAAACCTATTTTTGAAAATTATCTTCAAAGATATAATATACAGCATGAGAAATTTTGTGAGATTGTTTTGTAACATATATTTTTATTTTTATTCTATGACTCAAATTAAGGGTAGTAAGATGATGACTGCTTTTTAAGAATGTAATATAAAGACAATAGCAAACCAGATGTTCAAAATGTATACCTAAAGAGTGTTTTATATCCAACAATTTTGTTTATTTGAGGAATACTAAGGTGTATTTTACCGATTTTTATAAAACTTTATCAGAGAATATGAAAGAATATATAAGGACAAAATCTGTGCGATTTTGTCTTATAGCCTATTTATTAATATTGACAGATCATATGATTAAGGAAAAATGACCTAAGCAAATATTTCAACCGGCATTTATACCAGATAATTTCCGTGAAAAATATTAACAATATTTTAATTAGATTCAAATAATGTGAGATTGTTAAATCTCATTGCAGAATAAGATGGATACGAACAGTAATGTAATAAGACGAGCTAGAACTATGTATAAAAAAAGTAAATAGTGATAGAAAAGTAGGCTTAGAAAATAAAAGGTGTTTGGTGGTTAGTGTTGAAAAAAAATGTAGCTTATATTATTTTGCTAAATTCTGAAAAGTGAAAGCACCATGTTGATTTTTTAATGTTTTAAGGTGTAGTAACTGTTATAACTGTCAGATACCTCCTGCAAATCTCGCCGTATTATTGGTGCTTTGAGGTAAATTTATTTATTTAGGATGACTTGGTGGTCTAGGGGTAAGGTGTCTGACTTCTGTGCTGGAGGTCCGGGGTTCAATCCTCGGTCCCGGCACAGATTTATCTGATTACCAAACCCTTCCTTCACCTCTGACAAGACATGTATTAATCACAACTTGTCGATGTTGGGAATGCCAGGCCTCCACTGTGGTTCAGATTCCACGTTAAACTGTAGGTCCTCCATTTCATCTCACAATCACACTACCATTACACATTAACGTAAGTGCGTGTAACCCGAATGGGTAGTAAGACGCACTGATAATAATAATTATTTATTTAGGTATTTAGCGTCCAATTTTTGAACTGACTGATTATATCAGCACACGAGAATTTCTATGAACGAAGGTGAAGTGGTTCACCAATTTTGCCAGGAAATATATTTTCACATCCGAAAGTTCTTTTACGTGCCACATTCGACATGGGACCGACGGCCTTGCTTACCCTCAAAAGGAAGTTATGTTACGGATTTGTATTGCTCAGGAAAATTCCGTCCACACCAGCTGGGTTTGGACCAACAAACATCGAGTATTGAGGTGAACGATTTACTCCAAGATCACTGAAGTCGACCTTTGAAGTGAACATTCGCTTTCTTCTCTTTACTTCCCTTGTCAGTAGGGACACAATCCCAAAGAGAAGGCAATCCAAATTGATATGCAACCCACATAGCGCACCCAACAAACAGGTAGCGTCGTGAATCTAAACTACAGAATAATAACTTTATTTGTAACTGTTTTCTTAGAACTTTTTTTCGTCGAAAATCTTAAAGTGGTATAAAAGGAGGATTCACGAACTAAAGTACATATTTTTGCACTATTTTTTATGTTAAAAAATTTTTGGACTTTTTTTTAAATTTGTTTCTGCTTAATTCTTTAGTTTTATTAATAAATTTCTAATAACTGTCACATGTATTAAATAATTAGAACCCAACTTTATTTATCACCACGTCTTACTACTTGTACGTAAATATGATAATAATTACTATAATGGGATAGGGATGGAGACAGAAGAATTTTAGAGGTAATCTATCGTAATTTGATTAGAAGGAGAGTGGGAAACCATTTAGGAAAACCCACCATCGATAAAGCTGACCAGTATTTCAACCCCGATCTCCTCGTCTTCAGAAGGCCAGTCTAACACGAGAGTAACGCCTTAGAATATTCGTCCGCTGAAGCGGGTAGCTTTTTCTCTTAATTTACAAAGTTTCAAGTTAAGTGCCACTAAGTTTAGGACAAATGTTTAAGAACTGTTGATATTAAAATATGTATTAAAGTAAACTAAATGTTTCTGCCGAATACATTTTTTTTATTTTGGCAAGTAAAAAAATTACATAAAAACTGCATGCACACTTAAAAGCATAAATACCTATAGAATGTATGAATTTGAAGAAAGTGGCTTTTATATCAGTATGGTATTGAAACCTGACAAATAAAGGTATTTTGATTTTGATACAGGATTTAGAATAATATTTTATATTCGTCTTCTCTCTAGAGCTAATCTAAAATCGAGGGGTAGCTTCTTGGTAAAGGTACTGCTCAAAATATTTATGTAGTCTAGGATATGGTCTTGAGCAGTCACACACAACATTTATATAAGAGCGAATGTATCAAATTAAGTAGAACCTATTGAACCCTATTTCTAACCCTAAAACCTAACTAATAGGGTTCAAATACAAAATAAATTAATCAACAAAAAAGAAAGTGTGTGCTAAGTGAGTAAAGAATATAGAAAAACCTGGGCAAGAAACCAATACCCAGAACGCACAATTTGGAGCAATTTCGGCACTCGTCCCCACGGTCAACCTCAATAATAAATAAATATATAAACATTCCCCTAATTCAATTACCAGATAACAATTTAGATTGCGTTATACCTAAGGATAAATAAGTTTAACAAAATTAGAGTAAGTAGAAAATATTCACCAAATGGATTGTTTATTAGAGATTTAAAAAAACTATGAAACTATGAACAGCAATTAATATGAAAAATTCCATAAAGGGGAGAAATAATGTATAAAATATTTTGTGATCATAATAGCATGGTTTCATTAGAAGAACGCATTAAAGGTTTAGTAACCACCATCACTAATTTACGTTAACAAAAATACAAGTTGGATGCGTAACTGTTAGCAAGAAAGAACAATATAGAACTCATACATTAAATCTCTGCGAAATACTCATGTTCCTTACATAAAATTCAAACTTAATTATATCACTACCCTTACATCTCTTAGTCCCGACAAAAGGGAAAATATCTTTTACCTAGACATAAAACTATCAATTTCTTATATTGATTATAAAGTAGAGCAATCCACATTTTAATTGCCAACGCTCAAAATATTGCCATCAATAAACCAAGTTATTATGGCGGCTATTACTAACCTCAATACTAGCGCTGATGGCGCCCAATAAGCTAAGTTCATAAGTAAACATTGAAGATAAAACATAAACAGCACTATTTTCAAGTTAGAGTCCAATAATTCAAATTCATTATGATTGAGATAAATTTAAAGTACAAAGGAAATATTATTATTGACAACACTAGATATGTTTTCTAATCAGTTAGATAAATTAAGTTCAATAAGCCAAAAAGAATTTTGAAATAAAAATATCACATTCCGAAAAAGAATGTTTCTTACATTATTATTAGTTTCCGAAGCCTTAGCTTCCCCTAGCGCTTATCGAAGCCAGTCCAAAAGTACGTCTCCCCTCGCACGAGCACTCTTTTATACGATTATAGCACAGTCCTGAGAACACGGAATGAGGGGATCACGAGGGGAAAAAAACCAAAGAACATAAACAAGGGGGGGCGGGGAATTCTACACTCTTCTAGACTGGAGTAGAAACAAAACTGGGCACTGGCGAAGAGTATCTTCTTTTCTACTGAAGATCTTTGGTCAGGAACTTTTGTAATTGAGCGTTTAATTGGTACGGCTTCAGTATTCTGTTGTCAGTTGTTATGTTCGGACGTGTGTAGAATCAACGGGGTGATTTAGTGCGTGGCCGGGCCAACAGCAGACGGTGTCCGTGCAATTGGGTAATTCAGTTTGTTATTGACTTGGGTATCGCAGACTTGTGGCTAATGCTACACTATTAATGAATAAGATAACTACTAAAGTTGTTGATAATTTGAAAGAATAATTATTGTTAATAAAGTATTCTCACCAACGGATTAACCGGCCCCATGGTATAGTGGCCGGTGCATCTAGCTACAAGCCAAGGGGTCCCGTGTCCGATTCCTGGCTGGTATCTTTGGTATTTTTTCTTGAAACAGGAATTACCCCAACGGTCACCAGGATTTTATTAGTTTGGATTAAGATAGGTTAAGACTCTAAACCACCACCACCACCACAGCTCCATATTCACTACCATCACATCATCTTATTGAGTGTACGACGTGTGGACAACCTCCTGTGTATGAAGGTAGAGTGAGAAGGTCAAAAGTAAGGGGTAGGCCATGTAAGACCAGGCTAAATGTTGAAGACGAATGTGTGAAAAAGAGAAATATTAAAAAGTTTTAAGAATAAAAGAGCATGTATGACTCGGTGTATAGATGTTGTTGAAGCGAAGTAAATATGCTACGATAGGGAAGTGTGAAGAAAGATGGTTCAAGTACGAGTTGTTATTTGAACTACATGAACAGTTTATTGCCTAATCCACAAGGAAACAGTTTATTGCCTAATCCGCAAGGGAACGGCTTTATTAGATATGTATGTGTGTATGTATAATTATTCTAATGTAAGCCTCCTACTAAAAGAATTCAACACTAGAAAATCATTAATTTAAAAAATTGATTCATTTGTTAATTATTTTCACATTTTTTTACGAGTGTTTGCTGAATAAACCCACTTTGTAAAAGCTTTTTTTTTTCTATAATAATTTACTAAGAGTAGTTTGGAAATTTTGTGATCGCAGAAAGGTTAAATATATATAAGCTTATTTCACCAATGAATACATTTTAGATACACTTTAAATATTTCAAAATAATAATATAACAAGTAAAATGTATTGCTTAAAAAATATCATTCCTAATTTTTCCGAGGGTTGATATTACACTAAACCTACCCTAAAAGGTATAAAACTATTATCTACGAATTATACTGGGAACATATCTGTACCATATTTGGTATTGCTACTTTACAGTGTAGATTGGAAATACATTAGTCTATGGTTTTAATGTATATCTAAACTACAGACTACTTAGGTAATTCTAAAAATATAACAATTTTTTCTTTCGTTAACCTTTATGAGAGAGAATAGGGGTGGAGGG
This sequence comes from Timema monikensis, assembly GCA_902151445.1. NCBI lineage: Eukaryota > Metazoa > Arthropoda > Insecta > Phasmatodea > Timematidae > Timema > Timema monikensis. The sequence goes on from CABFVZ010000037.1 coordinate 1,033,466, forward strand.
AGGGAGTAAATGTGTTAAAAACATGGTTTAAACTAAATTCATTAATAACATCTATTACCGGACAACCCGCCTCGGTGGCGTAGTTGGCTAAGGTGCTTGTCGTATTTAGCTCGACTGCTGAGGACGGGGAGATCGAGGTTCGAATCTCGGTCGGGTGAACTGCGGGTGGTTTTTCCTAAGTGGTTTTCCACTCTCCCTCCATGCAAATGCGGGTTCACTTCCTCTAATTAAACCTTCCCAAATCCTAATCCATTAGCGTAATTAGTACTTAAAGCGTATAACCCGAACGGGTAGTAAGACGTGGTGCTAAATATTATTATTATTTATTATTATTATTATTATTATTATTAATACCGAACACATCCTTAGGCGGAATTGACTTCTGCACGACATCATAGAAGAAAAGGCTGAGGGAAAGAGGAGCTTAGGAAGAAATAAGGTTCACATATTAGATGACTTGAAGGAAGGAGAAAGTTCTGGTAGCTGAAGGAAGAGGTGGAAGACAGGGTGGATTGGCGGTCTAAGTACACTGACAAAAGGAATGAACCTCTCGTAAGAAATAACACCTAATATTGATGATAATAATTATCTAGTCTAGGCCTACTAGCAACAGAGTACTAATGATCTAAAGCGTTATACTCACATTGCAACATTGCACTTGGTCGACGTTGACTGCGGGGGTGGGTGTTATAATCCCGGGTGAACTCAATTTTTTCTTTACAAAAGTTATGTATAATGATGGTTCTCCCATTTCATCCTAAGACAAAGATATTACATTTCCTTTAAACTATCCTTCTCTTTTTATTGTGTGCTTTAACAATTAGTAAAATTAAAAAAACAGAAATGTGACTCAAGTAAATAAGTATTCTACTGCAAGTAGTGTAAGCCAATGTTTAAAAATAAATTTTTCTTTTAATGAAATAAAAGTGAATTTGGAAGGTAATCAAAAAAATCCCCTCCCCTCCCCCCGACAATGTTTTTGTACAAAATACAAAGTTTTTGAAACATAAAATCCTTTTAACATCGTTTTTCCGTCTAAGTTGGAATATACCTTCTAGAACAATTCTTCTACACGAAAGTTAGTTAGACTGCTGATTGTGTTGGTAAGTCAATTCTAAAATACAATGAGACCAGGCAAATGAAGAGATTTCGTGGCTGTAGCAATACGAAGTAGTCATTAACTAAATGAGAAAACCACGTCCATTTAATAGAGCAGTCGCCATTTCATACACACTAGAATTATTTTTTTTTTTTTGCCACAAGACTTGTTACCAGTCCAGGCTCTTAACGTTTAATCAAACTAATGGGGCAGTTATTAAGATAAAACCTTAAGAGTAAATTTTCCCCGCATTTGCATAACATAATAGTGAGAGGGATAAACATCGCCTGTAAACCTGGCCAGGATTCGAACCACAACCACGCCATAACCAACAAACCAGACTAAATGATCTTTAAATTTAGTCCCAGTAACCATCGATTAGTATCATGAATTAATAAAATCGAATGATTAAAAAAATGTTGGTTTTGTAAAAAAAATTAATTAATGGTTAAAATATATGTATTTAATTTAAATTAGTTGAAAATTGACATCTGGACATGGTAGTCAAACCCGGGACCTTTGGCCTGGCGCACCGATGCTCTACCACTGATCTATCAGAGATTCATTTTGTGCTCAAGGCCATTCTTCAATCATAGTTTTAAGGCTGAGTCTGTAATGGAAGCGTGGAACTATCATCTACATATGAGCGACCATTAGTATGGCGATATATCGGACACAACTGCGGTGTGTGACTGGAGAGCTGTTATTACACCCATACATTATACGATGGTGAATAAAGCAAATTGTCAGCGTATCATTTTTCCTGTTGCAGAGAATTGTAATTACGGCACTGTCCGTATAATTAAGTCCACGGAAGGGGTTAGGATTTTGCTTTGAGCCATGTTTTATTTGCCAACTACTCTGGGGTACGTGTAGGGATGTGAAAAAGTATCGATACTTTGCTAATATCGATATTTTCCTTTTGATACTAGTATTTTTTACTCAATACTTTTTTCCCTGTTCTTTTACTGATATTAGTACTCACACTCCGGTATCGAATCGCTAGAAAAAAACATTTTTGTTATCTTCACTCATACTTGGATTAAATGATTACTATGGTTAAATAAGAGCACATAATAGTTCTAAAAAACATATTACTAATAATAACAGTGACTTGGCGGTCTAAGGGTAAGTTATCGGACTTCTGTGCTGGGGTTCCAGGGTTAAATCCTAGGTCCCGGCACAGATTTATCTGATTACCAAACCCTTCCTTCACCTCTGACAAGACAACTTGTGAATGTGGGGAATGCCAGGTCTCCACAGTGGTTCAGAACCCACGTTAAACTGTAGGTCCTCCATTTCATCTCATAATCAAACTACCATTACACATTAGAGTAAGTGCGTATAACCCGAACGGGTAGTAAGACTCGGTAATAATAATATTAGTAATAATAATATTTAGTTATTAAGAAACTTTCCATCAGCTAAATTTGCATAGATATTTTTAAATCTGGTTGTTAAAATCTTTTATAGTATCCATCATGCAATAACATCATACCTTCCTAGTTCCAACATATACCATAGATGCGATATATTTAAATATAATTTAATAGAATATTATTAAAACATTATAATTTTCAGTGTTTAAATAAATATGAAAATACAATTATTATCATGCAAAAGTTGAAATTATTACTCTAAAAAAAAATCCAGACTAAAATTTCGATAGCGATATTTACTGTTAAAGTTACTTTTCTATCGATACTAGTTCCTATACTTTAGATGAGTACAGTATCGATACTTTCTTTACTTACACATTCTTAGGTACAGTATATGGTAAGTTGATTGAATGGGCTCAATCTATTTTATAATAAATATTAAAAATGATTCTATATTGGTCTCTGGCCCACTGGGAGGTGATTCCTTATGAAAATATAAGAAGAAATATCCGAATCACTTTTTTCTGAAAGTGATTACTAAGGGAGCTATGAACTTTTGAAAACCACGTTTTGAATTGATTTTATGTAAAAAAATATCAGAAACAACTTGATCTAAAACAACAAATCCTTGGATAATATTTCGTTGAACAAAGATGTTAAACCTCTGAAAGCCTGGTTGATAATATCATCCCCCTTTACTGAATAAATAGATGTTGCCACCCCCTTTTCATACTGCAACACTGCATAGTGGCTGCCTAGCTCAAAGGCACAAACAACCTGTAATGAAATTAAACATGTGGTTTTCTCGGAAAAGGTGAACCAAAGAGATTAATAATTCTTCATTAGAATCAATTACAGCTTAGTGTTACAAAATTAAACTCCCTTCGCCCGTTGGGAGCTCCGCCCCCAAGCCCCCTGTGAGTTTTCTTTACAAGTGGATGTAAAATAATATAATTCCAGAGCCGTTTTTTGATAGGTCTTACCGTTTAGCCACAAGAGACCTCCAAAGAAAGGTCCGCATTGACTTTAAAGTTGCTCCACCATGTGGAATTTTTTCGGGGGTTAACATTTTTTATTTTTTTTTATTTTCCCGTCGGTTACAGGCTAGAATCTATAAGTTTGCCAAATTTCAATTTCTAGCTCATCTGGAAGTGACTAAACATTCATGTGAGTGAGTGAGTGAGTGGATGAGTGAGTGGATGAGTGAGTGGATGAGTGAGTGGATGAGTGAGTGGATGAGTGAGTGGATGAGTGAGTGGATGAGTGAGTGGATGAGTGAGTGGATGAGTGAGTGGATGAGTGAGTGGATGAGTGAGTGGATGAGTGAGTGGATGAGTGAGTGGATGAGTGAGTGGATGAGTGAGTGGATGAGTGAGTGGATGAGTGAGTGGATGAGTGAGTGGATGAGTGAGTGGATGAGTGAGTGGATGAGTGAGTGGATGAGTGAGTGGATGAGTGAGTGGATGAGTGAGTGGATGAGTGAGTGGATGAGTGAGTGGATGAGTGAGTGGATGAGTGAGTGGATGAGTGAGTGGATGAGTGAGTGGATGAGTGAGTGGATGAGTGAGTGGATGAGTGAGTGGATGAGTGAGTGGATGAGTGAGTGGATGAGTGAGTGGATGAGTGAGTGGATGAGTGAGTGGATGAGTGAGTGGATGAGTGAGTGGATGAGTGAGTGGATGAGTGAGTGGATGAGTGAGTGGATGAGTGAGTGGATGAGTGAGTGGATGAGTGAGTGGATGAGTGAGTGGATGAGTGAGTGGATGAGTGAGTGGATGAGTGAGTGGATGAGTGAGTGGATGAGTGAGTGGATGAGTGAGTGGATGAGTGAGTGGATGAGTGAGTGGATGAGTGAGTGGATGAGTGAGTGGATGAGTGAGTGGATGAGTGAGTGGATGAGTGAGTGGATGAGTGAGTGGATGAGTGAGTGGATGAGTGAGTGGATGAGTGAGTGGATGAGTGAGTGGATGAGTGAGTGGATGAGTGAGTGGATGAGTGAGTGGATGAGTGGATGAGTGGATGAGTGGATGAGTGGATGAGTGGGTGAGTGAGTGAGTGAGTGAGTGAGTGAGTGAGTGAGTGAGTGAGTGAGTGAGTGATCCATATGGCTTTTTAGTAGTATAATGTACATACAGTAGTACATGAAGATAATATTTTGAAGACGGAACTTTCAGCCTTATCTTCACACTCTAAGAGTGTTAATTAATAATGAATACGTTTCCCATAAGCGGTTTACACAAAAGCTGCCAATATACAGGGTTTTCACAGATTAAAAATAACTTTTCGAGCAAACAAGATAAAATATAGTTTTTTTAGAACATTGTCTTACTACTCGTTTAGGTTTTACGCTTATATTCTAACTACTCTGAAGGTTTTGAGAATTATAAAGGTTATATTTAGATAAGGTGTACCCAAATTTGCGTGGAGGGAGAGTGGAAAACCACCATCAATACACCCAGCCAAGATTTGAACCACGATCTTCCCCTGATGGGCAGTCATGTCTACTGCGAAATTATCACCTTAAACTATGCGGCCACCGAAGCGGATTTTTAAATAGTTTTTAACCAGTATAACAAATGCATTATTATATTTATTTATTTTGTTCAAAATTATGGCTTCCAGCCTGGGACAAGTACCATCGACTGACTAAGCTACTGATTACATCGCGTATATGTCGTTTCAACGCAAGTTTGCGCTATCCTTCAGTGACGACTGATGATTGAAGGTAATTTAGTAGTAGTCTACAAAATTAATAACTGTAGAAAATTTTAACCTAAATGAAATTTAATGGTGCACAGCTTTTGAAATAATTGTTTAACTTAATATTTCAAAATATATTAGATGTTTTAGTCAAATTATAAAGTGGTTTATCGATGACTTTTACATTTATCATCAAGACATCTTGTGAATGTGGGGAATGCCAGGCCGCCACCGTGGTTCGGATTCCACGTTAAACTGTAGGTCCTTCATTTCATCTCACAAACAATCACCCTACCATTACACATTAGCGTAAGTGCGTATAACCCGAATGGGTAGTAAGACGTGGTGCTAATAATAATAATAATAATACATTTCTCATTGGATGTTTCATACAAGATTAATCCTAAACTAAACTAAAGATTAGAACAAATAAAGAATAGTGGATATTGATAATTAAATACTACAAAACTTTTAATACCAAGGTGTTTTTTAAGCTTATTTCAATTTTTATGTAGAAAAACGTGTTTCTATTTTGTTTTATGCCAGTTACTTGAAAATGAAGCAATGACAAGATAATCTCCAAAGGACATTTTGAATTAGTTTTTCAATCTCCCTATCACTTGCCAAACTGTATCTTTTAATAAGGGAACATCCTGTATATTTGATGATTATAAGTTTCCCGGTTAATACGGGATGGCAAACACTTTCAGCAAGTTCTCGTCAGAAACACATTTGCCAAGGTCGTGTCTCGTGTTCCTAACCACCGCTACTCGTAGTATGTATGATGCAGGAGAGACGTTAATTAACCCGCTACACAAGATTGTATTATCATGAAGTTATAAAACTAAAGCTTATCACAACTTACACGATTTATTCACTAATGTTAGTTAAGCTCAAGTCAAATGTTCATTGGAAGCAAACTAGCTAAATAGTTCCTTCGTCTTACTTTTATATATTCATACTTCAAGTTATGTGACAAATAGTAATACCAGTAAAACCCGTGTGAAACTTTAGCACATTCAACCTTCCCGCACCCCCCCCCAAGGTGTGTACACAAAATAGCAAAGATAGTTTATTAATGTGAACGTATTTACAATTTACAATACCTCTTTGTATACAATATTTGATGTCAGAATGCAATCATCTTCAATTTTATATTTGCCATTTTCGGTAATTGATAAAGAAAATAATTGTTAGATTTAGCGAATGTTGAAAAGGCTACATAGAGTTGTCCATGAGTAAATACAGTATTTGGCAAGTACAGTCCAGCTCTTTGAAGCGTCTGTCCCCGAGACTTATTGACAACCAAAATAATATATAGGTTTTTCTTTTAACTTACATTTTAAACAAACCATGTGTTTTAACGTAAACTAAGTATGCTATGTCAGATGTTGGTAAAAAAAATCCTATCCATTGATACGTACGTTATTCATCGCTGAAGGCTTTGTATTAGTTGATAAAAAGGGATGTTGACAATAGAAATAATATGTAAGTTATTTTGACATATAATATCAATACTTATAAGATACAAAGTAAAATAATATCAATGGTGATCGCAAAAAAAAAAAGTTTGCATTTCCAAAAAGTATATTTCAATCAAAAGCTTAACATAGCCTTGTCAGAATCCATGCTCTCTCTAGAACAATTGGTGTTGGAGCACAGACAAAGATTTTGAGATCATCTACACTGGTTTTTTGGTGACAGCCAAGGTTCAAACCTCTTACAAGTTTAATAAGGGTGTTGTTGTTTTTTTTAAAAAGTTCTCCCCTTGTTTCTAGAGTAATTTGTTTCTCTAAGGGTTTATCTTCATCGGTCCTATACCATGAACGTAGTTAAATGGGGTTGGACCTGGTCATGTGGCCACGTGGTCTAACGCGCTACTCTCACAGTAAACTAGACTGCCGATGATGGAGATATCGAGATCCGAACCCGGTCAGGTTTAGTCCGAGTAGATTTTCCTAAATGTTTTTTCCACTTTAAATACACGCAAATGCGGGTACAGTCAATCTAAATGCAACCTTCCTCATACATAATTCACCATCGTGATCAGTATATGCGTATAGCCTGATCAGGTCTGGCCAGACGTGCAGAGAATAACAACTTGGTTGCATCAGTTTTTATTTAAAGCCGGTGGTGTGGTGGAAAATTTCTGTAAGCCTATGTCACGAATGTGTGCGACATTGTGATTGGAGATCGGAGAAGTAAGTTCATCATTTAGAGAACATTTTCTGACCATTCATAAAATCACTACAATACCGGTACATCAACTTTTATGAAGTCGTCCCCAAAACTTATAGTCCTATAGATATATGAAATAATGTATTTTCTAACATTTAAAATAGAATTTTAAAATATGATTTAAAATAAGAATCATGAAAGGCTGGATTTTCATTTCCCTTTAGTAAAAATAATAAATTCTCAGAGTATATAAATATTGGTGTGAAATAATAATTATACTTTTATTTAACTCTTTAAATGGTGATTAATTGTTATTTTGGGAAACTTGATACCCTCATTATAAATTAAACTTATAATAAATAATTTCATGATTTTCAAAAAGGCACTTATTCTTTATAAAGTAGGAAATAAATCTATTTATGTTCCCAAGGTGAATGAATCTCAAAGAGTAGTTGGATGAATTATATGTGGACTATTGCGACGAATGAAGTAGTATCGAAAGAGACAAAGAAACCAGTATATAAAAGTGAGTTAACGCCAACATTGTTTTACTGATGTGAAGCATGGGTTTGTCTATAGGAACACAAGATTAGTTTGAATTTGGCTGGAATGAGATAGCTAAGGAATTCATGTGGAAAAACTCATTTAGAAAGAGTCAGTGATGAATGGGTGCTGAAGGAGTGCGATTTGAAAGGGAATCCGATAGGTCAATGTGAAAGAAGTGTCTTACGTTGGTTTGGGAATGTTGAGAGGATGAGTGTGGAGCGAGTGACGAAGCAAATATATGAAGGTAGAGTGTGTTGATCAAAAGGACGGGGTAGACCATGTAAGACATGGCTAAATGCTATTGTGCTATTGATGAATGTGTGAATAAGAGAAACATTAAGAGTTTAAAGAATAAAAGAGCATGTGTGACTCGGTGTATGGCTGTTGTTGAAGCGAAGGTAGTACGCTAGGACAGAGAAGTGTGGAGAAAGCTATTGAGGATGGATTAAGTACGGAGTTTTTTTTTATCTATCTGCATAGTTTCTTGCCTACCCCGGAAGAAAACGGTGTGATTAAGTATGTATGGTCCCAAGTGGCCAAAATTATAAGTTAAATAAGATTACGAGGAAACAAAAATTCCATTTAAAAAAAAAAGTTATTTTATTACTATTGATCTTGGGGTGTTTAGTTTCATTTTAACTGTGTGCTATATTTAAAGCTTTAATTTTGCCTTTTAAGTGCCTAAGAATTTAAAAAACTAAACTATTATCTTGACTAAATGAGCTAGTTTGTATCTTAACGGTCCAGCAATTGGAAATTGCGCTGTGAAATAACAATCCGAGAAGATGATGATGAGAGTTTAGTCAAACAATAATTAATATCCCTTTGTTGCCTGCATCATCAAACTCGCGTAAACATCGAGCTGTGGTTGAATTCAATCTCCGACCGCCAGGGGCGTCCCTGTGTAATAGGATCTGTCTAANTTGAGTATTAACTCTAAAACACCCTCTTGTGATATTTCCCATAAACACACAACCCTTTAAAATAGGTTACCATCGCAATAATGCACTGAAAAGATGGTAAATTTTAATTATTTAATCATGAGAAATCCACTTCGGTGGCCACATGGTCTAACACGCTACTCTCGCAGTGGATTAGGTCACCGATGAGGGAGAGATCAAGGTTCGAATCTCAGTTGGTTCTACTAAGGGTGTTTTTCCAAAATATTGTTTTCCACACTCTCTAAGCAAATTTGGATACATTTTCTCTAAATATAACCTTCCTAATCCCTAAAATCATTAGCGTAGTTAGTGCATACGCGTATAACCCGAACGGCTAGTAAGATGGGGTGCTAAAAAAAATGTGTAAAAAATACTCCTTGGTATTATCCCACAAATGAGTTATACCGACCGAGCGCCCGCCACTGTTAGCGATGATAGCGCAAACATTTGCAGATAGAGGCGTTACATGGTTAGCACAACGAGCCCTTTAGCCATGTATCTCAGTTTTATAGACCGGAGTACCTACTTTTTACTTAAGTTTGCTCCTTATTTATCCCCACAAACCTTAGTTTGACCACAATCCAGATCCATTGCTTCACATTAAAATTTTTGGAAGCATCTGTGATCGAACCCAGGACCTCTGAATCTATAGTCACGATCTCTGACAACTAGACCTTCAGAAGAGGTCATAATAATGTTGTAAACATTTTTTTTAGTAAATGATTTCAACATTAGTTTGCATTCAAATTAGTTAAATAAATTAGCTAGAACTACATAATTTTTTTTCTTTGTAATTATATTTCAGTGGATTGAATGCAAATGTTTATTACTGAATATCACGAATGAATAGTCAGAAGATTAATTTTTAATTATAAATAAAGCTCTAAATTTGTTGAAACATATTAGATTTGTTTTCCTACACCAATTTATAATGTAATGTGGTAATTTAACTAATTTAAATTAATATTGAAGGATCGATAATTAAAATGTACTTAATTCATATAATAAAAAAAGTTGATACTGATTTATTTATTTAATACACAAATTTTAACAAATTTGTGTTTGATAGAAAATTTTAAAAAACAAAACATGTTTCTTTAGATATTTATTATGTAAAAATGAATTCAATACAAAGTCCAAACTGTAATACAAAATTTTCAAGGACAAGCTAGTAGTTATTTGTTTTTTTTTATTCGACTATCAGTTTTTACTTTCTCGATATCTTACAGGTTGAGAAGGTTTTATGATCGTCAAAAAAATTGAAATCAAGATTTTGATTAATATTGACGTTTCATGACTCCCCGAATCAAAAAAATAGTTTTTGAATTTTCCTCTGTACGTCTGTCTGTCTGTACCACCGACTAAAGGCTAAACTATTTTACAGATCGGGTTAAAACTTGGTTTCTAGGGTTTTCATAGGGCTACCCCGAGTGGTTTTTGGAATTTGATATCCACCATAAAATTAAGGGTAGTTTACTGTAAGGTTAAAAAGAGAGAATGTCGATTTTCTCAAAATTGGCTCTAACAATTTTTATTAAATTTTATTTCAAAACATTTATAAATATTTCAAACAAAATGGCTACTCTCAATATTTCGGATTAATTACTCTAAGGGCTCCGGTCTGATGCAAAAATTATCATTTTTTAACATATCTCTGAAACTATTTGAGATATGAAATTACTTATCATTACCAATATGTACATCTATTTATAATACAAATATTTTATTCGAAACATAATTTTATAAAACCACTAACTTTAAAGCTATATGCAAATATATATAAACTTTTGTTGCGAGCGTAAAAAAAATCTAACCTGAAATGTTAATGGATTTCGACTTATCATGACCCCCCGAACCCTAAAAAGTGGTATTTGCAATGCCGTCTATTTGTGTGTCTGTTTAAACTTAAAATTAAGCGTAGTTTAATAAAGGGCGAAAAGAGAAAAAAATCTATTTTCTCAAACTTGGCTCAAACAATTTTGATTAAAATTCGTATCTATTCGTTTATTAAGATTATAAATAAACTGGATATTTGAAGTCTAAATTTTAATTCGAAGTGTTGACCCTTGTGGACCCAATATTGATCTTCTTTATTGGTCCAAACATAAAAATGAGGAAATTAATTATTTAAAGATTAAATTATAAAATTTAAAACCGGGTCTCAAAAAAGTTTCACATGAGTATAGTGCAATTTATGCTTGGGTTTGCTAGTGTATATTATTTCGCTTGTGGTAGATACCTCCATTTTTAAACAATAGAGCAAGAAAGTCCGTGTGTAGTTCCGTACCATTTATTTATTTCATGAAACCGATTTGTATTTAATTTTATTTCATTCAAAAGTAATACTTAATTTTGATATATTTTATGGAATAAAGTCTTTGTTTAATTTTGGGATGTAACTAAAAACACTCCTGCTAATTATAGATTTTTAGCGTAAGACAATGATAATATTTCAGTGCGAGCAATTTATTTTAAAATGGGATGGAAGGGGATGTGAGAAATATCCAATGTTTTTGCAGTTTTTAAAGATTTTTTTTTCTGGAATAAATAAAATATTGCTCCAATAAAAACAGAGTTTAATTTTTTATTTTCAAATTATGTTATCAATAGTTATTATTATTAGCACCGCGTCTTACAATCCGTTCTGGTTATACGCACTTTCGCTAATGTGTAAATGGTAGGGTGATTGTGAGATGAAATGAAGGACCTACAGTTTAACGTGGAATCCGAACCACGGTGGAGGCCTGGCATTCCCCACATTCACAAGATGTCTTGTCAGAGGTGAAGGAGGGGTTTGGTAATCAGATAAATCTGTGCCGGGACCGAGGATTGAACCC
>CABFVZ010000037.1:1045973-1066127 GCA_902151445.1 Timema monikensis
TTTTTTTTTTATCGTATGGCACATTTGACTGGGAGGGACAGGACGAAAAAGTTCGGTCACTTTATGCACAGCTTGACCCACAGAAAAGTAGCCCGCCTCCTATATCCAGCAGGCGCCTCCCTCTGAATTGGAGGAGGTCAATCCCCTTCCACTCATATTGTGACACTAGCCCCCTTCCCTGTAAAAAAATATTGTAAAGAATCCTGTAAAACAAAGCTTCAAATCATCCATCATGTCAATATAAAAAAACATTTTTTTACTTATTTAAAAAAAATACAGTCCTACCATCACTGTATAGCCCCCTCCCTCTTTTTATCCTCCCTCCTATTTTCATCTCATTCCTCTTTCCTCACGCCTACCCCCCACCTCCTTCAACAACTTTTTTTTCCAACGACTATATAATATACTATCGACATTTTTATGAGGAATAAATTAAATTTTCAAAATAAAATATAGCCTACGTTACTTGCTGATAATGTAGCTTTATATTGGTGAAAGAATTTTTAAAATCGGTCCAGTAGTTTTTGAGTTTATCCATTACAAACAAAAAAATCAAAAATCAAATCATTCCTCTTTATAATATTATTATAGTATGGATTAAAAATGAGCAAGTTAACTGCTTGTCTAAAGCTTTATTGACTCATTCTTCATGTCACAATATGAGTGGAAGGGGGTTGACCTCCTCCAATTTAGAGTGAGGCACCTGCTGGATATAGGAGGCGGCCTACTTTTCCGTGGGCCACCCTGTATACTGACTATTTGACGCCCTGGTGGCACAGAACGTTGCCCGAGGAACACCATAGGAGGTTATCGGCACATACCCGCATTGAGATGATGTGATACCGGTGTGAGAATAAACCTAACTTAAGCCTAATTTACCGAACCCCTTTGTGTCCGTTAGATACATTCTTTCTTAAGGGAAAAATAGCCAAGGTACCAGTCGGGAATCAAACCCGAGACCCCTAGGCTTGTAGCCAGGTGCACAGACCAATACACCATGGGGCCGGTTGTCACCGTTTATATTACGGTTTAATAACACAAAACCCGCTTCGATGGTCGCATGGCCTAAGGCACTACTTTTGGAATAGACTAGAGTGTCGTTGATGAGAACATCTAGGTTCGAATCTCTGTCAGGTGTACTAAGGGTGGTTTTTCCAAAATGATTTTCCACTCTACCTTCACGCTAATCAAGGTAAACTTCTTATAAATCTAAGCTTCCTCATCCCTAATAGTATTAGTGTAATTAGTATATAAGCGTATAGCCTGAATTTGTAGTAGGACGTAGTGCTAAAAAATTAATTTAAAAACACGTACTGTAGCTGATTGAGTTATGATTTTTTCCACAGTCATATAACATCCATGATCCAGAAATTAAAATGCTTTTATATAAACCAATACTTGGAAGTATTTGAATAGTCTGATTTTCTCTAATTAAAAATATATATTTGGTGAACCGTCAACTTTTCTCAGAAGCTAAGATGATTAGATTGTGATACTTTGTGGTGAAATATATAAAATAAAATATACTTTTTATATTTATTAGCTATTAATAAATGTATTTTTATTTATTTTAAATATATTGGACGCCAACTACCAATCCCTTTTATTTTCTGAGATAAGTAAATTTTTTTTATTACATATATTTATCCCCAGTAACTGCTCAACGGTAAGATTAAAAACTCGTCTCAAGATCCGTGGACTTTACCTAATGTTTTAACTTAAGTTGGACACTTACAAAAATGGACTGTATATTTTCTTGGAGCGAATTATTATTCTTGACATGAACATCCAACCTACTGAAACTATCTATAAATGGAATGTAATGTTCAAAATACAATGTACATTAATATTATAAATAAATTACACAATGATATTTATAGTGTGTTTGTAATTATTGTTGAAGAGAAAAAATAATACCTTTAAATCAATCCTACCTAATAAGGCATGCCTCCTATGTTACAAAATTAATAAAAGTATTGATGGAGCAATACTTAAAAAACTTAATATTCTTACTTGAATTGTGATGACAAAATAAGTTATTAATTATGATACATAAATAGTCTTTTGGATTAAATAACACAAGGTTTTAAATATTTGTATAGCATGTTAAAATAATGAGTTCTTCAAAAATGTAATTTAAACTCCTAGTAACTGGATGACGATGGATGATTAATTCAGTCTCACCTAATAATGTAGACTGATGATCTCTGGTAGCAATTATATTCTTTTTCTTATTAGTGGCTTATATTTTATAATATCTTCATGAAAACCTTTCTTCCTTGAAGGTCACCCCTTACTTTTGACCCATGCTTTTTATTGCCGAAAGTGATAATTCTCTATATAAAATTCAATATTAATGGACGGCCCAAATTGGGTCCTGGCTTATCTTTTTTGCAATTTTTTCGATATTTAACAAACCAAAAATATTAACAATCCACAAACATGCTCATACTTTTTTTTAAATAATTTTCAGCCCAGGAGAAAACTAGCTGCCGAGATTTATAAAAAAATTCTTCTCCTTAGACAGTGAAAGTATTATAATAAAAATAACTTAATATTATAATTTGAAAAATAAATATAAATCATCTTTAAAATTAATTTAAATTTCGCACCAAAATCCAAACGAGAATAATAATTTATACCGCCAAGAGCAATTAGTTCTTAAAATGACAGCTATATGTTATAAGTGTCCAAGAACATAAAATAATTAAGATCATAGCAGTTCCGGAATAAACCACCCTCTAAAGCAGATAGCTCTAAAATCACCTTTCAAAAAAATAAAATCATGGTGGTTTGGCAGTTTATTAATCAAAATAAAGAAAGAAAATTTAATATAGTGAAATAAAGGTAATTAGATTATATATAATATATATTTTAATTGTAAATAATTAATATTCGAAATTTTAGTAGTTGTGATTAAAATAAACACAAATAAACCGTAAATTTGTCAACGTAATTACGTATTTGAAAGATTTAAGTCAACCGACTATTAAATTTATATTATAAGTAATTCTTTTAGCAAAAATAACATTCCAATTTCAAATTAGTATTTAATATTATCCTACAACCTTATTTGTTAGGTTTATCCAGAATATTCCCTTGTAGTAAAATTTGTGCATGAATAATTAATAATAGAAAAACCGGTAATTAATAATTAGAAGAAATGATTAGGTCTACATTTCCAAATAAATAATTTTTAGCTTCCACGCGGCCCTATTAATAGTACGAATAAAGGGCTTAGAGCAATAATGTTCTATGCCACAACCACTAAAATAGTTGAAATAAATATTTCATTGTTTTCCTATATTTTCCAAATATATAGCAACAATATTAATATTAAGATTTCTGAAAGCTCAAAATTAGAGCAAAATCAAATTTCAGACCAATGAATTATTTAATTTTTAAGGGAAGTGTGGAGAAAGTTAGTGAGGATGGTTTAAGTAAGGAGTTGTTTTTTGAGCTAGATGTACAGCTTCTTTCTTACACCTTAAGGGAACAGCGTGGTTATGTGGTTATGTGCGTATGTATGTATGTACGTACGTAATTCTGTTCAGCGTAGGAATTGTTTTCTGAAAGGCCTTTTTCCTTACCAGAAACCTATTATATAGTAGGATATTGGTATATATAGGAGAGAAAAAATCCTATCTTGGGAAGGATATATATTTAGGACAAAGTGCTTTTCCTAACTTTGAAACCTTTCCGATTTTGATTAAAAGAATTTACAACCTCAACTCCTTTTGAAAAATATATCAGGCATGTTCCTAAAAAAAGTTTTTCTAATTTATCCAAATGGTCTTCGATCATGACGATCTGGTTATTTTCTCGTTATCTTTTTACTTTTTTATATCTAAACGCGGGATGAATCGTTGACAGCCCAGCCTACTAGTTTTAAGGGGGAGTTTCTCGTCCAGTATATCAGAATATGTATTTACTAATAATACATCTACCAGCATATGTTGTATCTGAGATTAAAGAGTTAATTTTATTTGATCCGGCTTATCAGTGACCAGAAGTTTGGCTCATCGCTTTGATGGATGTAATAAGGTAACTTTTCCTATGGTTTCTCACTCTACCTACCAGGCAAATACTTGCTCTAAGCTTTTACTTATTCATTCGAATTTCATCAGTGTAGAATTTGTTTGCGGATGGGTAGTAAGACACGTAGCACCTCTACATTTTGTGTTTGTTGCGAAACGCCAAATTTAGTCTACTGTTCATTTAAATATATAACTTTTTTTTTCTGGAAAAGAAATATTTATAAATTAAAAATAAGAAAATTAGTAAAAACATTTTAGACAGAATACAAATTTACAGTTGGAAGACAAAAACAAATAAAATTAACATTTCCATTGAAATTTAAAATGTAAACATTTTCGTTTGGATGAAAATACACACAATGTTCGTGTATGATCTTAAATCTGGTTTTAATAAAGGTTGAAGGTTTATTATCATTTATATTAGACACAAAAATACTAATTTTAACAAACAGATTGTGATGTTATTTTTGCTAAAAGAATTACTTAAAATATAAATTTAATAGTCATTCGGTTGGCTCAAGTCTTTCAAATATGTAATTACGTTGACAACTTTGCTGTTTTTGTTTGATGTTTCGAATATTAATTTTTTGTCTACAATTAAATATATATTATATAAAATCTACTTATCTTTATTTCACTATATTAAATTTTCTTTCTTTATTCTGATTCATAAACTGCCAACCCAATGGGCTTTTTTTTTTAGATGATTTTTAACGATATCTGCTTTAGAGAGTGGTTTATTTCGGAACTGTTGTTATCCTAATTCATTTGATGTTCTAGGACGCTTAAAACATCTGGCTTTCGTTTGAAGAACTAATTGCCCCTAGCGGAAGAGATTATTATTCTAGTTTTGATTTTGGTGTGAAATTTAAATTAATTTTAAAGATAGTATTAAGTTATTTTTATAGTAATACTTTCACTGTCTAAAGAGAAGATTCTTTTTTTATAAATTTCAGCAACTAGTTCTCTCCTAGGAAGGAAATTATTTAAAAAAAAGAACGAACATGTTTGTAGATTGTTAATGTTTTGGTTTTGTTAGCTCTCAAAAATATTGTAAAAATGATAAGGAAGGACCTAATTCGGGCCGTCCTTTAATATTGAATTTTATATAAATAATTATCACTTTCGGCAATAAAAAGCCTGGGTCAAAAGTAAGGGCTGAACTTCAAGGATAGATAAACGTGAGTTTTCATGAAGATATAAAATATAAGCCACTAAATAGAATAAATATAATTGCTACCAGAGATCGTAAGTCTATATATTATTATATTATTGGGTGAGACAGAATTCCTCATCCATCGTCATCCAGTTACTAGGAGTTTAAATTACATTTTTGAAGAACTCATTATTTTAACATGCTATACAAATATTTAAAACCTTGTGTTATTTCATCCAAAAGACTATTTATGTATCATAATTAATAACTATTATTTTGCCATCACAATTCAAGTAAGAATATTAGGTTTTTTAAATATTGCTCCAACAATACTTTTATTAATTTTATAACATAGGAGGCATGCCTTATTAAGTAGGGTTAATTTAAAGTTGTTATTATTATTACTATTATTTATATTTTTCTCTTCAACAATAATGACAAACACACTATAAATTTCATTGTGTAATTTATTTATTTATAATATTAATATAAATAGTATTTTGAACATTACATTCTATTTATAGATAGTTTAAGTAGGTTGGATGTCCATCGCAAGAATAATAATAATCTGCTCCAGGAAAATATTCAGTCAATTATTGTAAGTGTCCAACTTAAGTTGAAACTTTAGGTAAAGTCCACGGGTCTGGAGAGATAGGATAATGTTCAGGTTGTCCCTTTTCACTTAGAATAATAACCTTAACAAAACAAATATATTCGACTAAGAACTGTCTTGTTTATCTAAATTGTATTTGACTGATTGTAGTAGTAATGTGTTTATTTTAACTATGTCTAAATAAACTAGACTAAACTGTCTGGAGAGAAGGGGTTTTTTCGTCTTTCTGTTGAGCAGTTTCTGGGGATAAATTTATTTAATAAAAAAATTTACCTACCTCAGAAAATAAAAGGGATTGGTAGTTGGCGCCCAATACTATATCAGTTATGTAGTTCCACCTATAAGTAATAAGTAATAATTTAATATCAAGAAAATACATTGCTGGTGGCTTTCTTGCTTTGTCATTTGTTGTCCTCTCTTTAGTCGAATTACGGTGAAATTCTTCTTAATCATCCCGTACCGCTATGTTAAAATACAACGTGAAGTCAACACATGTTAAAGAAGAACGTCAAAAATTTCAGATCGCCTTAATAACCCTTCTTTTAAAAATATTAATCATAATCACATATATACAGTAAGCTCCCGATTATTCGAGCCTGTTGGTTCCGGGTTGTGGATTATCCGTGGGTCCATTAGAGATGTGAGAATGTTATTTTAGTGACATTGTGGTGATAGAACAAGAAAAATACGATATGGTGCCGTAGAAACCATTATCACAAACTACTAAGGCCTGTGCTTATCTGAGAATTCACATTTCTGGCTCAATTCAAATAAAATATTTTTAAATCAAAAGGTATAGAATCGAATACTTTAGAACTAAAAGGTCTCTAATCGAATATTTTATGACTAAAATTTTTTGAATCGAGTATTTTAGAATTAAAAGGTTTCGAATCAAATATTTTAGGCTTAAAAATAATTTTATTATTAATGATCGAAAATTGTATTATTAAAATGTTTCTAATCGAATTCGAATCATATAATTCATAGTAAACAGTTTCGAAATAATCTGAATCAAATAATTTATAATGAACTAGATAGCTGTTGCCCGCGGCTTTGCTCGCATGGAAGTTGATTATATACAAATACGAAAATATACATATGTATTTACAGATTAATTTAAAATATTACGTTACGTTGATGACCATAACTTGACCTCAGATCAAAAATAATGCAAGTCCGATACAAACTTTCACCCCCTTTTTCATCCCTTATTAAATAAAATTTCCAAAATTCCTGAAACACGTATTTATTTGTTTTACGTCAATAACCGAAATACAAAATTTTGTTTATGTAACTTTCAAAATGACGGACTTTCATACATATTATCATACATATTATCATCCCCTATTTTGACCCCTTTGGGGTGGAATTTTCTAAAATCCTTTCTTAGTGGGTGCCTACATAACAAAATGAATATACAGTCCGAATTTCATGCTTGTAGCCTTGATAGTTTGCGCTCGGCAATGATGAATCAGTCAGTCAGTCAGGACATGTTATTTTATAGGTCTAGATTGTTTGTTATCAAATACAAAGCGAATAATAGGCTAAGCAATGTAAATGTTTTAATCAAGTTCAATAAAAAAAATATTGGTCAATAAACCCGGTCGCAATAGTGAATATATTATTAATAATTACCATAAGAGTCACATGTATATTTGTTTGATTCAAATAATGTATATCTGCTAACTTATTTTAAAAGTTAAATTATTCAAATGTTTGACTTTTAGATTCAAAATTCATTCTAAATTTCAGCATGTCCAAATTTTGGATCCATTAGGATTTGAAATTTTGAATCCGATAAGAAACTTTCACATATCTAATACAAGTCCTAACACGATTCAGATTTGTGTTTAAAAATTTCGAGTCATTGCATAGGCTTATAAACTTCATGACTAAATATTTTTTTTTAATTGTTAATTTGTGATATGATGGGAAATGACACTTTGTATTAAATTGGACTACACATGTTTTCAAATATCCGCAAAACCCTCAATGTCTCTAAACCTGGATAATCGGGCATAAATTCGCTAGGAAGCTCCCCCTTAAACACGCTGTCTTTGTCTTAAGATAATAAAATCTCCTCTCTGACGGTAAATTTTATTTTCGTGGGTTGTCGTCTTAAAATAACACAGACACAAAATGAAACTTACGTCCCTAAAAGTGATCGTTAAAGTTTGTTTTATATTTTACACTCCAAACAATTTGTTGACAGAGAGATGTTACGATCTTGTTAGAAGCCAACTGCCACAGAAAAAGTTCGTAATTTTAATTTTTTTTAATACGCATTTCACGATGTGACAAGAGTTTTCAAATAAAATGTTAGATTTATTTTTTATGTCTTATACTGTACGTGTTTTAAAAGTAGTTTGATAAATTTGTATAATATTTTCAATATAATTCATAATAATTACTCAAGACTCTCAAAATGTCTGGAACTTACTAAAAATAGATAGCTTAAAATCCTTAGTAGATTTCTGTTTTTGATCCAAAACCGGTGTTAAAACACATAAAATGTTTGCACGCTTAGAGGTTGGTTGTCAGCTCCTAAGCCACATATTTTTTATTATTATTTTTATATATAAAATCTTAATAACGCACAAAAATATAAATAATAATATGGTGACAAGATGAAATTTTACGAATGCATTTTAACTTATTTTATTGGTAGAAATCATTAATAATTTTAGATTTAAAATAATTAAGTTGTTGAATGTATTTACTTAATTAAATATTTTTTTATACAAACATATTTTATACTAAGCTCCTCTTGTATTTTATCCTTAATATGGAATTTCCATTAAATTATGAAATTTTTTTGTATAGATTCATAATTCAATAAAACTAACTACAAATAGTTTTTATTTAGATGGGATATTATAACTATCTGCGAATTTGCCCATCACTTAAAGGAATAAATTGAAAAATATTAAATTTAATACTAAGCAAAAACTCATATTTATATTAAATAAATATACCAATGATGACATTTTAAAAATATAATTTAAACAACCACTGGTACAATCAATACTGGGCTACCGAGCAAAGATTAAATTGTTTTAAAAACGCATATAAACTTAGCACTTTAATAGTGTTCACTCCCTAAAATAACTAGGTATCCTTCATACAGTAGCGTCATATTATAATGAAAACAAATTTACTGTAGTTTATAATTAAATACAGTTTTGAATGACGTTCAAATTGCGAAAACAAATAAATATAAAACCTCAGACTAAAAGAGACCAGCTTGTATCTGTGGATGACATCTCATCACATCAACCGTAATCTAATTTATTTTCAATCAATGAATATTTCACTTCAAATAAAATAATTTGATCCACAATTTTATTTTTCAATTTTTATTTAATTAAATAAACATCAATTCATTAAATAAAGTGTTTAAATAATCCGTTTCAAAAATGTATACATTTATCTTGAGTAACTATAAGCGAATTTAATCAATTAGTAGCCTCTTCAGTGGTTACATGATCTAACGTGCTACTCTCGCAGTAGACTAGACCACAGATTATGGGTAGATTGTGGTTCAAATCTAGTTTGGGTGAACTGAGGTTTTTTTGTTTGTTTTTTCAAATAGATTTCCACTCTCCCTCCACACAAGTTTGGATACACTTACTACCAATTTAGAATTCCTAATACATTAAACCACTAGAGCGTAATAGCAAAATATCACGTTAACGTAAAAAACCGAACGGGTGGTAAAATGCAGTATTAAAAAAAAAGTTACTCTGTAAACAAAAAAGTAATCATGTGTCTATAATGTAGTTCTATTAAACAAATTGAGACTAGTAATTTGAAACCAGGAGCACTTTACTTGAGATGTTTTCAACTGTTTTTTATTATATTTTTATTTTTTTAAAGATTAGATTTATCAGTAGTTTATACAATTCACATCAAACAGTTAAGATATTTTAGAATTTAATGTCAAATACAAATACTTACAGATTGTTTTTTATTATAATGTATAATAGTCTCTCTCTCTCTCTCCTTTAACCCCCCCGCTCCCCCCTTCCATTAGCACCAACCCCAGGGCCGCACAAAAATACATTTAACGCCCGAAGCTAATGTTATATGCATTGAGTTAAAAATGATTTCATCATCAATTTAATATTTTAAATACTTGAAAGGATTATTAATAATCTATTGCATTATATTTTTACCTTATTATTCTACTTTTTAGTATGGTTTAACATGTAAGCTAGTTCTAGTTTTAACATTAAATTAGTAAACCTAAAGATAAAGTTGCGATTTAACCTCAAACGAATAAAATACTAATCGACTAGGTATATCGATAACACTGGCAGCTGGCAACTAAATCACAGGATCTAGATTGTCAGTTCTTAATAAGGCCGCCAGGTAGCTCTGTCAAACGCCCTACAGCTTCAAGGCGTGATCGCTAGGTCTCGATGCTCTAAAGTTTCGCCCTCGTCATGGTTACTTCTGTTGACGCTAGATGTCAGTATTGTATTTGTAATGTAAGATGGCGGGTTGAACCGATCATTACTTACATTCAGGGAAGGTACAACCAATCAAACAAACAGAAAATAAAAACGTGAAATGATTATAAAGAGAGGCTAATAATGCATACTACAATAGAAGTTACAAATCGATTATCTAGTTCAAAAATAAATCATTACCCTTGACTATCACCAGAATCAATAATCGATTCCTTAAAATTTATCGTATACATAATTAAATTAATAATGTTAGAATATTAGATTAAGTGTGTTAATTTTAAAATTGTAGGCCAATATTTTAATACATAATATATTTCTCAATTTGATACTAGCTAGGGTGGGAATGCCAGGCCTCCACCGTGGTTCGGATTCCACGTTAAACTGTAGGTCCTCCATTTCATCTCACAATCACCCTACCATTACACAATTAGCGTAAGTGCGTATAACCTGAACGGGTAGTAAGACGTGGTGCTAATAATAATTTGATACTAGCTAGGGGTAGCCTATATGGGCCTATAAATTAAAATGGTTGTTCTGAACCTAGATCAAAGAAATCTCGTAAACCAAAGATCGAATGCGATGAATCGTTTCAATGAATTTACAAAATATAGGTTTTTTAAACCATATTTCAATTTCTAATGGGGATATTATACTTTTAAAAACTACAGGCTAATTTTGAACCTATTTAATATCGGTATATTTTTCTACTAAGATCAATTTAATCAACCTGTTGATTTTCGATTAGCTAGCCATTTTATTAGAATAAATAATGTTTAAGGTAAGTTAAACCTACAACGAGCTATTACAATCCCACTATAAAACAAGATTTGGTATACCAAATGGTCAATGTAATTTGACCAACTCCTTGATGGATACATATATGTTTTATTACAATATATTTATAAAAATCTATTTTTAATTAGTTATAGAATAATTTAATTGTTCAGGAAGGTGTTGGCCAAACAACAAAACACTCCATTAACCCCAACTTTATGCATATTTATGATATGAATTATATATCATATAATGATATACAGTACTATTATATGGCCAAATATTACAAACTTAGGATTCAAAATATATATTTTAATAAAATGAAAAATTTGTTTGACTGTCATGAATATTGCGTCATATCTACCACAAGCAGAGGTTTGAAATTTTAATAAATCCTCAACCTCTTTGCACGAACATATACACCTTGGAGCGGAAATTTAAAAAAAAATTATTAGATTTTATTCAGTTAATAAAAAGCCGACAAATTTATCCCGGGCAGCGTCTGATACTTCGCCTAGTTCCTAATCTTATTTTTAAACTCCTACAACCAATCAATATTCTCCGTATCTATGTTTTGTTTCCTTTAAATTTTTCGATTCAATATTTTTTTAAATCGCCAGAAAAAGATTCAATTCGTGATTAGATAGAGATCTTTGAATCGATATAAGCAAAATCGATTGGTCAAAGGTAATGAATCGAGTTACTCAAAGATCGATTCACGATCCTAAAATAAATATCAAAGGGCGTACTCATGATCAGTATGCCAATGAAGATTTAGTGTAATAGAGGAGTCTTTAAAGTTCTTGAAATTATAAAGGATAATCGTGGCGTCAAAAACCTTTTATGTTAATTTATTTATATTTTGAAATACTTTAATCTGAGTTTTTCCAAAGCTATAATAATGCTAGTTGTATTGCCCCACATGGTTATATAAAACGCCTAACAACCACTCCTCAAACTATTAATTTACCATATAATAGGATATAAAAATTATTCATATATAAATTTTGAACGAACTTTTTATGGCATTTTTAAAAAATTTCCTGTTTCGAATGTAATTAACTATCCTCAAATACTATTATTATAAAAACCAACATACATTCTTATTTGTCATGTAAAACACTCCTCATGAACATATATTTGACAAAAACCACTTAAGGACTAAAATACTTACAAATAAAAAAAAATCAACAGAAAACTATCCATAAACAAATTGTTCTCCAAAAACTAAGTATTGTGAAAACCTCTCCACCTTACTAAAAAGAAAAAGAAAATGGTTGGATGTCCCTGCTGGAATCTCACCATGTACAAAAAAGAGAACTAAACATTAATGAATTGCCCTGCCCTGCTTATCAGCTACTCACACGAAATTATGTCCCTTGGGACCACTGGGAGAATGGTGAAACTTTCAACCTGATTATTTAGTTTTAGTAAAAGATATTATCCACTCTTTTTTTATTACACACAAAAATGTTTGCTTAAAATATGTGTTACTGAGAAATTAGGTTAACAAATATGTCTTTTAAAAATGCTTTTAGCAGAATTTATTTTTAAAATAACTAAACAAATTTAACCCAGAAAAATAATAATTGTGTTTAGTTCAAAACTCGCCGATCATTACAATGATATAGGTGACTGGTCGATATTATAACTTCTTCCTGACCGCCGATTTTGTAATTCTAGCACAAGATGGGCGCAGTGAATTTGGAATGTATTCGTCGTTTGAAGTCTTTTGAGCATTTAGGTACACAAGGAAATAATTATTCTGTCACTTTGAAACACACACCATGGTGTTTGAAAATAATGATAGATTATTAATACTTTAATTTCGTCTGAGTTAGAATATTTTAGCATTAAATGATGAGGTTACTGAAATATTTCATCTTTTTTTCAACCGTCACAACAACAATGTAACTTCAAAATGAAAAATAAAAAGTACAGGAATGAAATTAAACAAATTAAAATAATATTTTTACATGCATTAATGTTTCCAGCCTATTGTCCGGGTCAGTTTTATATTCCAGTATTATATTTTTCCACGGTCAGCTGGCTAGGACTGTCATAACTTCATAGGTCTTAAAATCTATCATAAGACTAGGGCAGACACAACATCCTGTTCCCAGCCGTCAATTTATCAATATGAAAGGGTAAACCAGTATTTTATTAATTATAAATGAATTATAAGATTATATAGAGAGTATTATTTATCATAAAAAATACTCTCCGTTTTGAAATGTTGAGCCAAATTGCTAGGTATCTCGTGGTTCGACCCTGGTTGGGTGCACTGAGGGTGTTTCTTTCCAAAATGATTTTCCACTCTCCCTCCATGAAAGAGCATGTACACTTCCCCTAAATATAACCTTCATAATCCTAAAAAAAATCATAGTAATTAGAACATACGCGTATAATCTGAACGGGTAGTAAGACTCGGTGCTAGAATAAAAAAAACAATAAAAACTGTCTCTCATAAAGATAAATATACTATGTAGTTTTATTTAAAGTTAACGACAGTTCATAATACTTGTATTTTTTGTATAAATGTTTGCATAAATTATTCTAGATGTAATTATATTATATAAAATAGTAAACAAGAGAAGTGACGTTGACAAACTGGAGTGCTAGCACAAACGTTGTGGGGTTCCAGAAGGGTACATGACTGAAAGAGGTGCTCATTGCTGGGTCGTTTTAATGAAGGGCGGAAATGCGCAAGTCCCTGTAGTCAGGAAGTGGATTTTTAAGTGTACTTGGTTTGAGATACTGC
Organism: Timema monikensis; assembly: GCA_902151445.1. Lineage (NCBI taxonomy): Eukaryota > Metazoa > Arthropoda > Insecta > Phasmatodea > Timematidae > Timema > Timema monikensis. Next base: position 1,059,787 of record CABFVZ010000037.1, read on the forward strand.
CCGCACAATGCTACCGACCTAAGCCCGTTAGGTAGGCAACACAGTTAACACGCCCGATCTATTGAATATCGAGTTTTCTATCAATCACTTTTACCCATTAGACTCATAAATACACCTTCTAGGATGCGATCACGCGATCTTAAAGAGACCAATTCTTGAGCGTTCTTAAATTTAAAAAAATCTACTAGAACGTAAGAACATTGAAAATAATCCCAATGTTGACGATAATATCCCTTAAAAAAAACTGTTCCCAAACTTTGGTACGTACTATTATTCCCGGGGGTACAAAGCAAGCAAATTAAAGTCGGAAAAGAAAGGGCCTCATCACATCTTATAAATGTGGCAACATTGTTTAGAGCTCAGACAGCCGGTGCAGCCACGCAGTGTGTGTTATTATATCCCTACGCGCCATTAAAAATGTACCTAAATAGTAAATATATATCTTGGTGGTACTTCAAATTATGGAAATTGTTGAGGTGATAAGCAATTCAAAAAGTTTGGAAGCCACTTCATTAAAATATATCCCTTACTCTGGCACAAAATTTCTCCGCCAGGAGCCAATAAGTCACATGACTTCCGACAGGAAGCGCCCGTTTGTAACTCTCGCCACTCCACAGATGGCTGCCATTCACAAGTTCCATGACTGTGTCCGCCATTTACTCATCGAAATACCATGTCCATTCTTTCTCAGAGACAGAGGAGAAGGAAGATTTATGTAATGAGAGTAACCCTTCACATTTATCAAGAGTCTTTTTTAACCTAAAAAAGACAAAAGATAGGTGCGCATTGTCTACCATTTTAAAATTTGCTAAGGCAATTGGCCCTTTTCATTTGACGTGGAAATGCAGAGCCATGAGAACAAGAATTTTTATTGTTTTGCAATTTTCTTTTCGGAAACGGTTTATTCAAGAATAGAAACATATTTATTAAGTTATACTTTTTATAAACACACCTCCTCTATAATTTTAATAGTGATCAAATATAAATAATTTTGACATTTTCAATAGAAAATTACCAGCTTCATAGCAAAAAATAAGAAAATGTAGCACCTAATAAAAATTGATACGTTATCTTAAGAAAGGTGTTTAAAATATTACTATAAAAAATTCACTCGTTCTCGAGAAAACTTATATTTCCAAAAGTTTGATTTTTCCACAAGGCCGGTAACTAGCGCCATCTACAGTTTCCGTGACCCATCTGCTCTTTTCGGCGCGGAAGAATACTTTGGTCGGTTGTGAAGCCACGCCACGCCTTTCACCTTCCCTCCCACCCACCATCCCCCAAAATAGGTTTTATACTTGCACTCAACAGGGCCAAGAGCCTTAAAATGTACATAATATATAGAACTATTTTTTTAAACTAGGGATTCTCATGGAGTCTCTGTGTTGCGGAGAGACACTCGGGTTAAAAAAATTATAAAATGATCCAAATTTGTTGTTTGATTTAAATACAGGTATTAAATGTTATATTATTTATAGCATTGCTATATCATAATTGCACTAATGTGTTAGGGATTAGAGAGTTTATATTTATAGGAAGTGTACCCGCATTTGTGAGGAAGGATAATGAAGCATTTTGGAAAATCCATCCTCACTATACCCGTCCGAGATTCGAACCTTGATCTCCCCATCATTGGAAGTCTAGTCTAATGAGAAAGTAGTCCATTAGACCAAGCGGCCACCAAAGCGTGTTTTTCCTTAGTTACCGAGCAGTATCGAGAAATCCTCACTTTGTTGACACCACATCTTCTGAGTAGAACCTCTGCGATGAGCTGTGGGCCGTTGTAGCCCCTCTGGTTAGGTACGTAGGTACAGTAGCCCCGTGGCTTCTTTGGTAATGATTGACAGCTCACAGCTGACTTATAACAGTCAACATTTAGGTATATACCTACATTTTGACCGTCAGAAGTGACAGCTGCTAAATACATGTTTTTGCAGATCATATGGTTCGGCGTAGGGATACATAATTTGGTCTGGTAACTTGTCAAAGCCATCAGCTGTCTGTCAGCACCAAAGAAGCCATGGGGCTACTGTAGCTGCCAACCCCTCCAGGATCTCTTGCACAAGTACGTGACAAACACCGTCAGGACTCAAATGTAAGATGGCGCTGTTGATGGAATCATTATTCTTCATGCTGCCAAAATTTCGCAGACCCTCGATGGATTTTTTTTTAATAAAATTAAACATGTATTAATTGATTGAGGGATTTTGATATAATTATGACTGGGGAAGAATATAAATATTTTCCTACCCAAATTGGCTCATTATTCTCAATGAACTCGGCCCTAAGAAATATTTTTAAGGTGTTATGCTTTAGTGCGTCAACTATATTCTTTGAGAAATGTAATCTATTCGAATCCCTGCGAGGTAAAATATTTTAGACTTTGATTTCTCAGGGAGCAACTGTTGACGATAAAGTAACTGTTATTGAAGTTAGTCAGCCTTCACGTCTTGTAAAACAGTGTGAGGTAATAGTGATTCGATGATCACTATAATATGTTTTGTTCAAGGTGTTAATAACCTTTAACGTGTATTAAAATCTTTAAAATTATTTTTAATTATTTCCTCTATTTCAAAGAGGAAAATATAAAAAGCTTATATTTTAATTTGTGTGATTTGATTTTCTCAAAGGTGTGTAAACACAAGAATTGAAAAACAAACAATAATAGTAAATTTCACCTAATATTATACCATGAAATATTTACGTAATAGGCTTAATCTACACACACATACACACAAATATTGGGCGTCATCTGCGACCAAAGAAAACGAACTCTTGAGTGAAAAAAAGAAAATAATAGGGGTAGAAACGTCAAACTTCCAGCTAAACCGATTAAAGCATCCAATTACGTGTTTAAAAGTTAACGGAACCTCTGTACAGGGTAGGGCGGAAACAATTAGATTATCTATCTTAAGGAGAGTGATGAACAACGAGCTGAAGTTTGTCTGACGTCCGGTAGAGTTCACCTGAGTGACATTGTATTTAAAAAGTTTGCTTTTATTTAGTTAATGAATATTTACTTTTCAAATAAAGTGTTAATTTTCAAGTTACTAATCGTCTACTCGTTTCGGTCCCATCCTGTATAACCTCAACTATCGCATACACAGGTTCCATCTTCTCCAATGTTCATATTATCTGAATGTGATCATTTTTCTAAATTTATTATCATATATAACATATTGATTAGGTATAATACTAATTACCTGTACATTTAATTTTATTGAAGATAGAGGAAGATACTTATTTTTAATCATTTTTATATTATTCTTAAATTACTCTCCAAGCAATATTAGATTAGATTTTTATTTAAGATTATTTATTTTAATGAATACATTGAAACTATCGCTAAAATACGCAAATTGACCACACATATTAACTTTTATACTTGAAATAAGTACAAATTTAGAACAAATATACACTCACAAAAAGCTATATTTCATTTATTTCGTTCAAACTAAAATAAGGAAAATTAATTAATTAATTTTCATAAATTTGTGATATAAATAATTCAAAGTTTATCTCTTTAATAAATGTGTACAATACATTCGTAGAAAAATAAATATAAATAATTTTGTCATAATTATACGTCAGGTGTGGTGGATTTTTAGTAATATATACACATGGTACTTTGGTTCTTTCACTATTCTTTTACCCTGCGTTAATTTGGCCTATTAGCCGTACCTTTTATATAAGCCCACGACTGTTTCGCTTTGCATTATTAGGCGGTAATATAGCTAGAATATTCGAATACTATATTTAATCATTTTGACTGACCTCATAATCAGATAGTCCATGTCTATGTACAACCCACCAAACTTCCTTAAGGTGAAGAATCTAAGCACATGGCTAGGACGAACCACCGGAAACAAGGACTTCAGTAACTTCCCTGAATTGAACCATCCTTTAAGGACTACCCCTGTGACAAATTCCACAGGATCAACGTGTATCACCCTCACGTTGGAATACGTGAAAACTTGTCGGACCACCACGTTTGTATTTACTATACTCGCGGCGTCTATAGGACACGTGTGTAGAAGAAGTTAACCAGTTAGTTTTCTGGTAGTATTTACTACACTGGATATCATCTCTGAAGGAACTGCATGGCTACTATTGAGAAAGAGTGTTGTTATTTCTCGTTTTTGTGTAGTCAAACTCCCCTTAAATAGAAGAAAGTTTTCACAACGATGGTTATTCAAGGTTGCCATTAGCACCTTCTTACCTCAGCACACCAACTCCCAACTGAAAACGAGAATATTTGGCAACAGTTAACTAAGACACAGTGAAAATAAAACTTTTCTTCGTAATAACTGAAGCTCCCTCAGAAATGATATTAGGTGTAGCACCTTAGTGTAAAGCCAAAAGTATATTTTTATCAACTAAGCAAGTACCGGGGGGGTGGGGGCAAACAAGATACATCTATTGATCCAATCTCCCAGGGAACGAGCTTTGTTAGTTATCAGCTGATAAGGCACCACGGAAAATAATAGGGGAGTTCATAAACCTTTGCAAGGTAAAGTCTACAGAGATATTTAGGAAACATAGGAAGATCCTTAAAAAGGGGGGGGGGGGGGAAAANGGGGTAAATTGTTGGTACAATGGCCTAAGAAGTAACCAAACCCCATTTTACGCCCCCACCCAAACGGCTCTACCAAGTCTCCAAATGAGGTAGCGAGGTCGGCTCAACTCGCACTGCTAGAAAGCGCGCACCAAATTTGACATTCTTTGAACAGAGCTAATGTTGAGAAAAATCTGTAAGATAGCGTTTGTGTCGCTGAGGATAAGGTGAAAGTGGACGCTAACGGTCCGTTCTGTTGAGAACCAAAAAACTTATCTTCATCAGCGGTGGAGTGAATGGAAAGTTTTACGTTTTAACGTAACTCAAATATAGGCTTTCCTTTCAAACTTTATGGTTTGTTCAAGGTCATTTTTTAAATTATTTTCTAAAATGTTCTGATAAATAGTTAAAAAGTGGTTTACAGTGTCTTGATAAAACTGCTTTAAAAATTATATCTACAGTGTCTTGATAAAACTGCTTTAAAAATTATATCTAAGAAACCATTTAAAATTAATACAAATTGTTCAAATAGCAGCATAAAGCTACCATAGATCAAAGATGGAGTGTATTTCTGATTGTTATTAAATGGCCGATGATTTGACACATTTATTACCGACCAACCCCTAAAATATGAGCAATAAATGATCCTAACACAAGATTAGCCCTAGATAGCTCAATGGTAAGATATTGAAGTTCTAAGTTGGAGGTTAGGGATTTAGTTCCAGATTTAAAAATAATTTTCAAAAACAGTTAAGTTCAATACTATCATATAGGTTTGAAGTATTTTTACCAACTTATTAGTGGTTTGGGCTTTCCGAAATTCTTCGCAAAAGCGTTGTATTGCCTTGGAATGCTCATTACTTTTGCTCTTTACATCTCTTCTGCCATCTTTAAACTTTTGTGGTGTCATTTTTTTTAAATAATAAAATATTCTTTCCACTATTATTACAATTCACACATCCCTAAAGACATTAACTGAAATTACACTTAACAACACTGAAAAAAAATATTTTCAACGACGATCGTTGCACTTGCTACACTAACTTGAAAATGGTGGAGAGCCAGATAACAATCTCTAAAGAGAAATGGTGATGTGTCAGCCAGGTAACAATCCCTAAAGAGAGATGGTGATGTGTCAGCCAGGTAACAATCCCTAAAGAGAAATTGTGATGTGTCAGCCAGATAACAATCCCTAAAGAGAGATGGTGATGTGTCAGCCAGGTAACAATCCCTAAAGAGAGATGGTGATGTGTCAGCCGGGTAACAATCCCTAAAGAGAGATGGTGATGTGTCAGTCAGATAACAATCCCTAAAGAGAGATGGTGATGTGTCAGTCAGATAACAATCCCTAAAGAGAGATGGTGATGTGTCAGCCAGGTAACAATCCCTAAAGAGAGATGGTGATGTGTCAGCCAGGTAACAATCCCTAAAGAGAGATGGCGATGTGTCAGCCAGGTAACAATCCCTAAAGAGAGATGGCGATGTGTCAGCCAGGTAACAATCCCTAAAGAGAGATGGTGATGTGTCAGCCAGATAACAATCCCTAAAGAGAGATGGTGATGTGTCAGGACGATTAGCTTTACAAACATGCCAAAACCACTATCGACAGATTTATGGTTTCAAGGACAGACAGCTGGAGTGAGAAGAGATGAGTTGTCTGCTCTGCTCAGACCAGGTCGTTCTGTTTCATATTATCATAATATCACTAGAGGGAACCAAGGATAGGGCAAAACTCAGTCCAATTTAGAACAATGAAAACTGTAGTTCTGTCGAGTCGCCGCAGAGG
>CABFVZ010000038.1:0-11117 GCA_902151445.1 Timema monikensis
TTACACTATAATAAATTACTTTGACATTTATTATTGGTATTCTTTTATAAGTTCTGTGAAAAGTTATGTATGGAAAAAGTTTTATTTTATTTTTATTATTTGCTTATATCTTGCTAAGTATTGATTTTACAGAAAAATATTTATCAACTTTTTATAGAGCATGAGATTATGCACAATAAAGTGACTATTGAGTAATTTTTGATCGAATGATGAGATCTTTACAAAACAAAATTTAGACTTAGACAACAACACTTTCATCTCTTATCATATTAATTTTGGGCTTGGGAGGTGGACCCCATGTTGGGCGCAGGCCTTTGGCATTTTGCCACATATGCCACTGCACTAGAATAATTATCATATGTGCGTATAACTTAAACAGGTAGTCAGATGCGATAATAATAAAATACAGAAATTCACATTTAGTATTAGTAGCTTGGAAATGTCTTCTTGACACACATCTTGTTTCTATTGTGTCTAGTAACGTGATTGTTTGTGTTTTGTGCCCAGTGAACCGTATGATCAAAATCCAGTTCTTATCTCCTCTCTAAATGTCATCAAGTGCAGGACAGTACCTATGGACCTGGTTCGAGTGGAAACTAAAACGCAGGTAAAGGACTTTTTTTTTTCATTGCATGATGTGTATATGTATAGTAAGATTATTGAAGGAAGGATACTTTTAGAAAATATAAACACATATTTTTGTGTGTCAACATTGATAACACTTTTTCTATATCATCAATGTAATTTTGTAAGTATTTACATTATCTATAAATTATGATTGTTACAGGTCACATACTTTACATATTGTAAGTATTTACATTATCTATAAATTATGATTGTTACAGGTCACATACTTTATATATATACATTTACTGTTTAGCAATTGGCATGTTTTCATTTCCACTCCACACAGACAGATGGTGCTTGCTTTCTTTTTAACTATTGTCTGGTAAAATACTTCCTTGTATCTTATAATCAACAACACTAAAATAACCTGCATTGCTGGTTTAATGTCCAATGAGTCATTTCTCTAAAAGACTGGTTTGCCGACGTCTGGGAGATAAGGTCTGAATCTTTTTGGCCGACTTTACTGAGGATGTTTTTTTTTTGTCAATAGTTTTCTACTTTTTCTCTACACAATTGTGGCTAAACTTACTTTAATATCTACCTTTATCATCCAACCTTATTACTGCAATTAATTATCAATACATTTTGACCCGCTTCAATGCCAGAACAGTCCAAGGCACTACTCCCATGTCGGACTGGCCTTCTGATGACCTTGAGATTGTGGCTTAAACCCCAGTCGGGTCTACCAAGGGTGGTTTTTCCTAAATGGTTTACCACTCACCTTCCACATAAATGTGGGTACATCTCATCTATTCCTCATCACTACTCCCTTATGATATGTGTATAACCTGTTCCCAAACTGTGCATAGCGATGTCCTGGGGCCTCGCTAGTCTTGGTCTGGGGCGTCGCAGCTATAAGGAAAAACTAAAACTTATAATGTGTAGTGAAATGAAAAATGTAAAATTTTCAATACGTTTCCTTGTACATATTTTAAAGAATGGAATAAATCATATAAGAAAAAACATTATTTTTTCTGATGAAAGCGCTCTCTTCACATGTTTTCTGGATTCTAACGCCTCTTGAAAACTTGGCTACCCAGACTATCCAGAATTTAGTAAGAAAGCTCTGAGAGTAATTCTCCCTTTTGCCAAATCCTACATTTTCGAGGCAGGATTTTCAGCCCTGGTGGCAATAAAATCCAGATATAGAAGCAAAGTTAATGTTGAGTTGGAGCTGTATCGAACATTGTCCCCAGATTCAATATTTTGTACAATGAGAAACAAGCTCACCTTCCCATTAAGACCCTCTGTTAGGTGGTTTCTAAAATTACTGTAAAAATGTGAAAGCCAAATGAAGAGCTTCATTGTTGTGAGAGACATTAATGCATTTGTTGCTGTTTGTATAAACAGTCACAAATCTTGTCCAATGTGCTATTTCCTTTTTATTCAGTTCTGTAATTTTGTTTTCATTTTGCATTTTTACATTTAAAAGAAAATATGCTAGTAATGTAAATAACAATTTTATTTTGGAAAAAAGCCACCCAATCTAATTTGGATTAATATTGGTTACAAGAGCGTCGCACGGAAAATCTGACATATGACGGCTTTTAGAATGTTTTGGAGCCCCTGATTTAAACCGCAAAAAAGTTTCCAGCTTTATATTTCTATTGTACACAATAACATTACCAATGAAGATGTGTTAAAGTTTCCGAAAAAAAAATTTGTGAGTAAAATGTGTGTTTTTAAAATCTTCAATATTACTTTGCTCAAGGTATTGTAGTTTAAACTAACTAATAAGATAAATAAATATCCATCCTCTTTGCCACTAAGTGCTCTCTTTTCCTACTTGTACAGATTTTAAAATTGTTCTTGATAAGCTATGTGTGTGCAACGAAAAAAGTTAAGTGTAGAGGTTTTCAAAAGTTTCACAACAACATACTTTTGTGACACCTTTAATGGCATCAGGGTGAAGGGTATATTTTTCAATATACATATTTATAAATACTCTTGTCTTTTTACATGTATTAGTTAATATAGTTTACAAAAATCTTATCTATTTCTCAAAATGAGGCATATGCAAACGGTGCACTTGTTTCCGATTCCTTTTGATGATGTCATTGACTGCATGTCATAGGTACAAACATTAAACCCCGTTCCTGTAACCATGCACCTTATTTTGTCTTGATTTTATATTTTAAAATATTTATAAAATTTTCACATTTCTAAAACTTTTCGCTGCCCACCAATGGGTCCCAATCCACAGTTTGGGAAACACTGTTTAAAAGGGTATTAAATTAATTAATTCATGCATTCAGTCATTTAATTCATACAGTGCCTAGCACTAACAAAATAATGAACCTCTTATGTAAATTTGTGTGCACAAACAATTGACAACTATCTTCTAAGATGTTTTTCCATGTTTACTATTTACCATCAAGTTTGCTTAGCACTACATAAAAAGTGATCAGCAAAGTGTTAAGGTGGTGAATAACATTCATAATACGTATGTATAAAATATCACTACTTAAGTATTGACGTTTAGTAATCATTCAATGTACCAATATGTAAGCGAGTCTAGGAAAGTGGTGGCCATGAGAATGAAATTTGTGAGAAGCATGTTAGCTTTCACGAAGAGAAACAGGATTAAAAATTAAGTTATCCGGGAAATTGTGGGGGTACAGGGAGCACATGAGATAGTAGAGGAAGCAAGACTGAGACGGTATGGGCATGTAATGAGGATGGAAAAAGAAAAATGATGGAGATCAAGTATATAGGAAAAATACCGCAAGGAAGGCCAAGAAAGAAATGGAAGGAGCAGTTAACAGAAAGTGTTCAAGTGAAAGGAGAAGAATGGTGCAAGTATAGAGAAACATAGAGGGGTTTTACTAAACTGACCTGGCCACATGTTAGAAACCGTTTATGATTATTATGAATAATCATTTAAGTTAAACTTAGAATAGATTTTAAGCACGATTTCGAATTCTGTTTACAATTCCCTCATAATTTATTACAGTATCTATTTTTTCAACTGATAACAATATTAATAAGGATGATAACGATAACTATAAAAAGAAAGAGTAGTACCTTTGGAATCTATTTACCTAACGAAGAAACTAGCATTGAGAGCACAAAGAATGTGTTTATGTTAATATTGTGTCTTTTAGTAGATTTTCAAGGCCATTTGAGACTCTCAGGGATCATATCAAAATGTCCAAGTCAAAGGTCAAATCTATTTCACTTCAACCTTAGACACCCATTATATATTTTTTAATCTTTGAAACATTTTGAAGGAAGAATAATACCATCAATATCTTATTAATAGATTTTAAATATCTCACTAAATATTAAATATTTCATGCTGGAGGTTCAGGGTTCAATCCTCGGTCTCTGCACAGATTTATCTGATAGTCAAACCCTTACTTCACCTCTGACAAGACGTGTATTAAACACAACTTGTGAATGTGTGGAATGCCAAGCCTCCACCGTGGTTCGAATTCCACGTTAAATTGTAGGTCTTCCATTTAATCACACAATCACCCTACCATCACACATTAGCATAAGTGTGTATAAACCAAATGGGTAGTAAGACGCAGTGCTAATAATAATAATAATAATTAAATACTTCAACACGTAATAATTTTTTTATAACAGCTCCTAAACAGTATTTAAACACGGGCCAACCATGTGACTATATGTAATCTTTAATGTGGACGTGGATAAATTCAGATATGTTGGTGCAAAATAATATTAATGAGTTTTATTTTTTCTCTAAACCTTTCCCTTTACCTAGAAGCACTTATTGAATAAAATAAAAATTAAAAGTTGGGTTAGGTGACAACAATGAAAACTTTCTTAGACTTTGAATTGCATTTAAAAAATGGGGTATACACACCCCTAATTTTCAATAACAGACCCCATAGAAAAACGCATTAGATGACAATAGGGGTATAATCATAATCATTTTCCAGCCACTGGCTGGGTCTGCTTGGAACATTAGTCTTCTCCTCGCATGACTGTACCACCTTAGTCGTGTCTTCTCTACCCTGCCCTGCACTGGCTTATTCTGAAACATACATCTCTGCCTCTCATTTCTCATCCTTTCCATTCTTGTCACTCTAATCGTCATTCTCTGAAATTTGATTTCACACTACATATATTGTCATAAAAGTTATATAATTTTTGGTTCTAATTCAGCTAGAACCAATATTAACTGTAATAATCATCATCAACTGATTCAATCCTTTGGCCGGGTCAGTTTAGTAAAATGCCTCTATCTTTCTCTATACTTCCACCATTCTTCCTCCTTTAATCACTTCCATTCTTCTTCTCTCATGTACACATTTTCTGTTATCTGCTCTCATCTCTTTCTTGGTCTCCCTTGCAGTCTTTTTCCTACATACTTCATCTCTGTCATTCTCTTTAATATTTCCTTTTTTATCCTCCATAAATGAGAATACATCACAGCCTTGATTCCTCTACCATCTCATGTTCTCCCACTCTTTCCTGGGTAATTTAAGGTGCGGCAGAATAGTAGACTAAATTTTATTTTGGGTCTTATCTTCCTTCTCGAACTGTGTACCTACTTAAGGAGAGGAAACACCTCCACCATTCTATTACTTTCCCCACTCGGGCCTGTGTCACTCTTATGGTCGATTGGTTTTCTGTATTCTGAATGACAAACGAAGCAGAGACCTGTGGGCTGCCTCTACCTGTAGTTTTAGGCCCACAAAGTGTTTGAATAAAGGCTACATTGAATAAGCTTTGTTCCTATTTCTAATATACACTACTTAGAAAACGGCTTTATTTTTCTAGTAAATTGAAATAGTTTTAAATCTGCGTTTAATGAAAACATATCATATGCCTATTGCTTATTGCTATGTTGTTTGAAAGACAAATTTGTTACTAATTATATAATATAATGATTTTTTTAGATTTTTAAAATTAATTGGAAAGTTAATCATGCACTTTCTAAACATGCTGAAAATTTGCTATATTAGCATATGACTTAGAAACCTTTTTTAAATTATAGTTGAATAATTATTTAACGTGCCCTTTCTGAATACCTACATTGGAAAGTGACTATATAAGCACATGACTCACAAACTAGCATAATTCTAGGACAAACGTCAAGGCTATAAATTAATTCAAATATGATAAATATTACTCCTCAACGGGAACTAAACAATTAGCTTAGTAAGAGGATACTCTAAGTATTCAGCTCACTTCTCTAGAGCAGCGGTTCCCAAACCATGATATGCGTACTACCAGTGGTATGTACAATTATTCCAGGTAGTACGCCATGAGAAGCCAAACAAAACAAGCAAATTAAAGTTGTAAAAATATAATGTCTCATCAAATATCATAAATATATTAGGACAAAGTCAAACCAAAAGGAAAATAGATTTAAACAGTTGTTGGAGGGGTAAATATGAATATTTTTAATATTTCTTTGATAGTGTGCCCTATTATCTGTATTGATTAAGTATAAATGTTAAATAATGATAAATAAAAACTGTTAATCTATAAATGGTGTTGTGTCATTATATTCCTGGGTGCCATTAAAATGTAGCTAAATATTAAAATATTCAGCACTATCTTGGTGGTACTCCAAAATATGGAAATTGTTTGGGAACCAATGATTCTAGAGTGTAGATAAATGTATAAAAATAAAAGTGTAGCTTCTATTCATGTAGACTATTCCTCATTTGATAAAAGTACATAGTATATTCAGTAGCCACTCTCTAAACGGTGTGAGCCAAGCACATATGTAGGATTTAATTTTTTACTGGGGGAGGGCATTTGGTAGTAAAGAGATTTTTTTAGGGGGTGGCTATCCTACACCCCCTGAACTACCATTGAAATAAGTTTTTTTGTTGTTGACATTATCCACTTCTCGGACTGATGTAAAAGTTTTTAATGTAGCTTTGGACTAGAGTTAATTCTTCCCCCATTGTGTGAAAAATACAGTCCAGTCCTTACAAATGAATATATTAATTTATGTGACAAAAAACTAGACCTATTTGTGAAAGTTCCATATAAAGTCGAAACTTACTAATTCTTGTTTGATGTGCCGTTGCCCTTGCAATTAGTTCTCACAAGATGAGGAACATGGATAAAACAGCCAACTTCTACTATGAACAATTTGGATCTAAGTCAGTAGTAGATATGTTCGCCCCTGAGTGTGCGATATCTGTATGTGAATCTCATAACTCATTCATTGATCGAAAAGTGGTATGCTCAACAGCATATACCAGAAGCAATTTCGGTTGGCTTCCAGAGAGTATTAAATGGTTGGAAACTTTTAGATTTCCACTACAAGAATCTATGGATATCATAGAAGGCACAATTTCAAATCTAAATGCTGTTAAAAACAAAACTGGTGAAAGTATTTCTACAAAGTATCAGACAATGAAAAAAAGAAACCCAGTATATTCATCGGATAGAGATACCCTTGAGAACATTTCTCCCGAGAAAATTCTTCTTCCAGTGACATACTGTGACGTGGAAAAGACATTTTACACCTACAAGCATATTCTGTCGAACAAAGTGGCAATCAATGACCACAGAAAGAATTGAAATTCACACCAAAGTGCCAGTAATCCATCAATGTATGTAGCATTCAGAGTGTAAATAAGGTAAATGTTGCGTGCTTGGTAAAATATTTGTTTTACATGATGTTAGATTTTTTTTATGAATCCACATATTTGTCTACATATTTCCTTGAATATTATTACATATATATTTTGTTATATGATACCACATAAAAATCCTAGCATTAGTCATTACAATAGCTAATATCTTCAGTTACTTTTATTGCAGGAACATAGCATTATGTAGAAATATCTAGTAGCCATTACGATAAAATAAATTTTTTCAATATATTACAATATGATAAATTTTTAATCAATAATGGTATTTTAGTGAGTTTTTAAAATAAAGAATAAAAATCTATACAACTACTTTGTTTCCGAAATCGTTGGCTACTTTGTTTTAGACTTTTGTGCATTCAAAATATATCCTGGATTTCTTATTTTCATTGATCTAGTGTGCTTAGGATCCACTAGCTCTGGCAATATACAATTTAAATAAAATTAAGCTAATTTTGATTCTATTTCAATTTTCCGAAACTCGTCTTTTTCTAATCTTTCGACATTTTTTTGTCCATAAGACAAGTAAACAGTACTTTCCTTGGGTGATGTGAAGACAATAATAATTATATTAAGGAAAGGAAGATGTAAAAAATCCCATTCATAACATAATAATAATAATATTTAGCACCGCGTCTTACTACCCGTTCGGGTTATACGCTAGCCATAACATAATAATATGTGTAGTGTCCATTTAATATTACTAGTCACACTAAGTTAATTGGGGAGATGGAAAAGGGTGATAGAGAGAACATTGTGATCAAAACTTATTGCAGGGAGGGGGAGGGAGTTGTGTTACAATTTCAGTAGTGGAATATGTAAAGTTTAATTCGTTTAATAATTTTAAAATTTTAGAAATTGTCCTTGGCGTGAAAATGAAAATTTATTTTGGAATGTGTTGCTTTGAAGGGACTTGTATTCAATGCTGATACAAGTCAGATTTAGTTGAGGAAATTGGGTTTGTGATGTCTACGCTTCCTTTTATTCGAGACAAACCCAGTATGCTCAGGGCGAATGTTGTTGAGACAGGCGGTATCCAAAGAGTCGGAGGATCCTTGCCAAGTATATAGTATAATATCTTGTATAATATATTCCTTAAATGCTAGATGTTTTTTCACTCTTGTGAAATAAAATTCACCTAGCCCATGAATCTTTCTTTATATTATTTTAAACTTAACTTATGAAATTCACAATATTAAACATTGCTTTGCGCAACATGGAGAAAACAAAAAAAATTAATTTTTAAGTCCTTACAGTAAGTACTAATATTTATTATTAATGAATATTATTGAACTCTACCAGCACTCCTATAGTTATTTTACTGTAAATATGTAAACATTTTTGGGTTCTTCAAAATATTTTACACCCTCTAAAAATACAAGTACCGCACCCTTTTGGAGGCTCAGTCCAACCCTGGTCTACTTGATAGCATATAATTTATGAACCATTCTAAAGTTTATTATTGAAGAAGCATAAAAATAATTGTGTTTTTTAGAAAAATATTCACTCTTCAAATCAAAATAAATGTAAATAATTTAATACTTTGTGTGTCAAGAGTCATCATAAGGTGCATCAACTTGTGCAACATTCAAATTGAATCCAATTTTGGCATTCAATTTTATTTTACCACAGTTATGCTTTGATCGTTGTATTATTTTTTTAACATTCATTTAAAGTGGCTTATCATATTTTACATAGTACGATTCTCATTATATTTTAACTGACACTTTAGCTAGGTCAACAGCATACGCGCTTACTATATGCTAAGGGTCCCGATTTCGATTCCAGGTAAAGTCGCTAATTTAACTTTAGTAAACTGTTATGTATGTCATAGTTAAAAGCTAGTTTGTAAGTCGTGCTGATATAATCCTTATTTTCATAAATTAAACGTTAAAAATCCCCATTGAAAAAAAATATATTTTATATGATATATTTTATGAAATAATGTTGATGTAGGTTTACCTTCTAGTTTGCAAAGATTTTTTTTAGACTCAGGAAAAAAAATACAACTGAAATATTCTAACTGGTTCTCTGGATAGGTTTCAAGGCTATTATTGTTGTCCTGTCAAGCGAACAATAGGATTACTGCCAGCTGAATCTTGGGTTCTTCCAGACACTTCCTCTCTCTCTTGGTTTTGAGTAGGTGTGGCGTGGGTTGTCATCCCTATCTTGTAATAACACTACATTTATGTAACTAATGACTGATTTATGGCCCTGGGAATAGGTTTACACGAATAAAAATATTGTATTTGTAAATTACACACAAAACTTAAGATATTTTTTTTTAAATCCAACCATTTTCAAAAATGCGTTTTTTGAGTTAATATTAAAAATATATGCATATATATTATTCAATATCAATTTAGAAAAGTGTCCATACATTCATAATAAAAAAAATATATATATTATTATTGGTTTACCTAGAATTTTGGTCGCAAATCATTCATTTTTACTGTGCATTATTAGCTATGCGACCGCACCTTAATTTATTATCCTGTTTATTCTCATGACAGCTAGCATGCTCCTCACAATCTTCATTTCCCACTTTAATTAGTCTTGCTTACATTTTGATTCATTAATTAGTATGTAAATTTATTTTTATCTTAAAAATAATTATTTTTCAGTGTCTTTTTTGCATCCTATCTAAGATTGTCAATTGACGGCTCTTTTTCAGATTCTTTTTTCATTCCTGTCCGTGGGCTGGGGTTTTCTCTCTGACATTGATATAGAGTCGGAGCGACTGCGAGTGATTGGTGGTCAAAGGTTCACCTTGTGGAGTGTTGCAAGGCTCATAGGTAAATCAACTTAACCTTTATACGTCAGATTAAACTTAATCATGCTAGGATTGTAAATTTCTCTGAACAGAATTATGCAAGCTTAGCAGACTTTTATGATGCAGCATTATAAACCCATTATTTTTGTAGTACGGTAATGATAGTTAATTTTATCTATTTGATTCGATTTAGGTGCTTAATAATAAAGTAGTAATTAGCACTGAAGATTGAACTTTATAATTAACTCTAGAAATCATTCGTATCCACCGCTATTTTCTCTTTTAAAGTTAAGGCCAAAAAGATTAAATTTTATAACTTTGTAACATTCTGCTGAAAAGTTATTCTAGCAGGGCTGTCACATACTTGGAAAACAGAGAGAATCGGTAAAATTCAGGAAATTTTTTCCTAATGGAAAAACAGATACAGAAAATTTCACCAAAAACCATTTTTGTAAACATATGATTTTTTTGTGAATTCAGGACATTTAACTGGATGCTTGTATGATACCTTAGCTCATTTAGTAGTGTGTCTGTCCACTGAACTAAGGGTCCCGGGTTCGATTCCTGGCATGACTGAAAATTTTATCATTGGTGAAATGTGGGTTTTACCTTTCACAGTGAAGTATTAACCTTCTGGCGGCTGAGTGTTGCGTCTATTATAGATTTAAGCTAGTTTATAAGCTGTGTGCTGATATAAGCATTCACTTTAGAAGGTGCATGTTAAATACCTCAAATAAATGAAAATGACTGAAAGCTTTGTATGACAGACTCTTACATAGAAGAAAAAGCCAACTGAAGATCTCTAATTGCACTGATTCACACATATTTTCTCTCCTCCCTAACCCAAGAAATATTGGGTTTCATAGTTACATCCCCATCAAGGTAAAATAATCCTGTTCTAGACACCAACTATATGACATACAAGTTATGTTTATAAAAAATGAAATTTTACTGGGCTTACTCCACTAATTTCTAAACTATCAGGAAAGATAGGAATCCCTTCTGGGAAACACAGAGAGCTTCTTATTAAGAAAATAGTGGTGATCCTGTCTAGCTTTATTTACAAAACATAACTAATTTAAGGATTATTTTTTACTTTTTGTGAAACATAAAAAAAAAAAAAAAAAAAA
>CABFVZ010000038.1:11174-49857 GCA_902151445.1 Timema monikensis
AAAAAAAAAAAAAAAAAAAAAAAAGATCAAGTAAGTTTAGAAAAATTGTTTACAGTTACCATGTTTCCAGTAGTAAAACAAAAACAACTTTGGAAAATATGCACAGAAGTGCCTTCGTATCCATGGATAATACGCTCCAAGACCTACCGTGGCTGCCTGAAACCATGAATAGTAACAAACAAAATTGTATTTGTTTGATTAAATAGACAAACTAATATATTTGTCAACACCGTTATAGCCATGTCTTAATATCATATTCTCTAAATTGAATAAAGATACTTGCTCCCTGATCTATCAGAGAGTCATCCCATGCCCAGGGTCATTATTCACTCATATTTTATGGCAGAATTTATTATAGCTAAGTGGTTAAAGCAAGGGTGTACTAATCCAAGGTTCCCAGGTTCAATTCACGTGTTCAGGTGTCATTTTTAAATTTAGAAAATGTAAAATTTCATTTGTTAAAAAAAAATCTTTGTCAATTGGAAAATACATCACGGCTTCTCTTAGGCTTAGAAGCACTATCAGCATCACTTCTCTTATTCTTTGGGGCCATTATTATGGTAAATAAGGGCTTTCTGAACACAAACATAACGATAAAGCAGCAACTAATACGGACAGCGAAATTGCTAGGAGCAGAATAAAGGAAAGTTCTGGCAGGAAACATGAGTACAGGGACAAAGGATGACTAGTTACGGACATACTCGCCTGGCGAGTGGTTTTAAACTAGTGAGCTTCTTTTTTCTCCCTTCGGGTGATGGTAAACCACGAATATTGAACCATCAGATACGGGAGCACTACTGTATTACTTTATTTTTAAAATTCATTTTCACTAAAATCTATGATTATAGTTAGTTTATACACCGGTATATTACTTTTAAGAACTCAAGAAGAAATTTTAAAATCTCAATTTTTGACATAATTACAATATAAAATCCTTTCATCTAAAAATGTGACTGGTGGTCAGCATTCCTGGTTACAGATTGAGAGGTCCTGATTTTGATCCTCAATGCTTCCAAATTTTTTCTGTGAATCATTTGGTCTGGGATGGAGTCAAACTCCGCCTCAAATAAAGAGCTATTTGAATAAACAAGTAGCAGCTCTAGTCTAGAAAACTGAGATTAATGGCCTAAGGGAGGGTTCGTTGTGATGACCACTTGACACCCTCTATCAGCAAATGTTGGCACGATCATCGCTAACAGTGATGGCTGCTCAGCCGTTATAGCTCGCGAGCTCAAGCCATGTAGTTATTTTTATGAAAAAGTGTGTGTTAGTAATGCAATATATTTTACTAGAAAATACACCGTTTTCTATGAAATTTAGAACAATGTTTAAAAGTTCCTAAAATAATAATTAAACTATTATATTTTAAAATAACTTATGTAAGTGCACCCATATTGATTTATATTTAATTTGTAGGTTTGAGGACATACCGTGGCAAGTTGTGGTTCTTACCGTTAGCTGGTTATGACCATGCACCAACAAGCAACGGTGTGGGGAAGCTCAGCGTGGGACAACTCAAACGAAGTTCCAGCCACATGGTCGAGTCTGGTAACAAGTCCCACCAGGTCTTTCCAGAGTCGTCGTTCACACCTGTCCATGGCAGTCTCAGTTACCACGACTGTATCAGCCAGAACCCCCATGGGTTTGAGGGGGAGTTCCAGATCCAAGACTCGCTCACACTTGAGACGTCGGGGCAGGTTAGCTGTTCTTAGGAAGGTGTAGTGTAGCTGGAAGGATATATTATTTTGGAGATCAAATTGAGGATAGAAAAGAATACAAATAAATTATATGAATATATATTAAAAAGTGAAGCTTAGAATTTTGGTGTGTGATGCTAGTCTCTGAATTAAAACACATTCTTAGTTATGGCCATACCCCATCAAGGTATTTAGTTGAATTTATTAAGGTACCACGCTTAAAGAGTAAATAATGGATTTAACAAAATACATCTTATTACCTGTTCAGGTGATACACACACATAAATATTCTACTAGGGAAGGGATGAGGGGGTAATAAACCTGCATTTTTTTTTTTTGAAAGAGAGTCAAAAACACTTAGGGAAAACCACCATTATTAAACCTGACCTGGATTCTTACCCTGTTTTATTCGTCATCAGCAGGCTAGTCTAACATGAAAGTGACGCCTTAGTCCATTTCGCCATTGAAGCGGGTTTTAACCAAATACATTATATAATTTTGTGATAAGTACCTAATTTGTGACTACTATCTAGTTTTATAGTTCCTTTTATATAGCAATAAATGGCATATTTTGCAATTAAATTAAGCTTATGAGTATAATTAAATTTATTCTTTAATTTTAAATATTCCTAAGTGTATACTTATTTTGGATCTTTCTGGCTTTTATTTACTTTACAACTGTTAATAAAATACTAACGGTTTAGCTGACGTGTTAGACAACAGCCAAATTGGGTAGGGGAGTTTTAAAAAATAATTGGTATATTTTTATTCATACGCAAATAACTTTTGATTTGTGTTCGAGGTAGGTCATTTTTAATATCTTTAGTTGTTTACTTAAAAAAAAAGTCTTAATTAAAGCAATTAATGAAGGAAGAATGGTGGAAGATGTTGTCACACCTGTGTTTATTGTAGGGCTCTGACGAGGGTGTGTATGGGGAGGCAGGAGACCTAACCAACAACAACCCCCGGCAACGTCTCGACAGCTACTACTCGGCCACTTCTCGCCGTAGCACCTATTTCTCCATGACTGGCTCTACCTACCAGTCCCTAGTCGACTCTGCGTCCCAGACCAAACAAACTAGCAATGGCACAATAGAACCTCGCCGGGCCAACTCCACCATCCAGATGTACGGTCCACCATCCCAGCTGACTGGACTCATGCAGCCTGTCCCAGACCATTGGGTCTGCATCGAAGGTGAGGTGTTTAATCTGGTTTTTCATGGTATAAATACTTCGTTTTTAAAAGTAACTTCAGAGGAATCACCTTTATATTATGTTCATCTGTAAACATACAATCCAATTTTCATAGCAAAAAACCTTTTATAAAATTTTAACACATTTGTTTATGACCCAATTATATTATTACTTATTAGTGTTATTATATATTGGTGACCTGGTGGTCTAGGGGTAAGGTGTCAGACTTCTATGCTGGCGAACGGGGTTCAATCCTCGGTCCCGGCACAGATTTATCTGATTTCCAAACCCTTCCTTCACCTCTGACAAGTTATCTTGTGAATATGGGGAATGCCAGGCCTCCACAGTGGTTCGGATTCCACGTTAAAACTGTAGGTCCTTCATTTCATCTCATAATCACCCTACCATTACACATTAGCGTAAGAGCATATAACCCGAACGGGTAGTAAGACGCGGTGCTAATAATAATAATAATAATAATAATATTAGTGTTATTTTATATGTATTGAAAATATTTATTAAATGTGACAGCTGTAGATGACATGACTTGACGTCTGAATATGTGGAACTAGATCAAGTAACTTTTCTAGATGTCATATAAGGTTCTTCCTATGGAAATTGAACTGTACAAACCTATGTGTAGTCTATGATTATTTAAAAAAATACCTAAACAACCATTAACTATTTACTAAAGCATTTAACACCAATTGATTATTAATAATATTATTAACAGTCAAACATTCACTGGTACTATGATTTCTCGTAAACGCTTGGGTAGTGAGTAACTTACAGTAGAAAACAGTATAATTGACATGACAGAAGTTTTTTTAACACTACACTACACTACACTACACAAGTAAACATATTAAAATTAACAAAAAAAATTACATGTGAATTAATTTTTCTTTTGGTCTAGTAAAGAATGCAGAAATCCGTACTTTGAGGTAATGCTAAGGTAGTAATTACCTGTGTATTTAGTGAGAGACAAATAGTGGTGGAAGGAAAGAGAAAGATTGAAGCATTTTACTCAATTAACCCAGACACTTGTTGGAAACAGTTGATCATGTTTACAAAGCAATAATTTAAGATAGAAAAGTAATATGAACAAATTATTATAACAAACAGTTTACACAGTATAAACAAGCCAATTAGTGTTCACACTGGATGAGGTAACTTAAAGGGATCCATTCCACTCGTTGACTTAGGTTTTCTTTTTATTTTGAAACTTATAAGGAGTGTGAAACACAAATATCTAGGGGAGGAAACTAACTAACCTCCAAAACAAGGAAACAAACAAGTTTTCTTAGTTATCATTGGTCAGGGAAGGTGTGAATGTGCTGTCATTGTTCTGGTTATTTGTGTTAGGAGAATTTGTGCTGGTGCACGCTGCTTACCAGTCACATTTGAGTAACGACTGCTTCTTTGCGCCTAACTCCAAGTTGGCAGATGGCATTATATGGCTGGTGGTGATTCGGGCTGGGATAAGTCGAGGGCAGTTGCTGCAGGTATATTTCTAACACAATCCTTTGACTTGAGAAAGCTCAGTTTAAAAAAAAACTCAGATTCATAAATTTCAGAAAAACTGCACTTTTTTTATATAATAGAAAACACCATGGCAACAGCCTGTAATTGAGCCATGCCGGCTGTTGGTGAAGATAGTACCAACTTCTACGAATAGAGGATGTCATGTGGTCAGCACAGTGAACAGCTGGCCATTGATCTCAGTTTTTTTTTAGACCAGAGCAGCTATTTTTTCATTCAAGTAGCACTTCATTTGTCCTCACAATGCTGAGTTGACCCTGTTCCAAATCCAATACACAGAAAATTTGCCAACACCGAGGATCGAACCTGGGATCTGGATCTGCAGCCAGAAACTCTGACCACTAGATGACTATTATAATATATATAGTTTTAGTTGTTGTTTTTTTCAAATGCTAAAGTCTCTCTAATGATTTTAGAATTTAATAACCCGCCTCGGTGGTGTAGTTGGCTAATGCGCTAGTCGTGTTGAGCCCGACTTCTGAGGACGGGAAGATCGAGGTTCGAATCTTGGCCAGGTAAACTGTGGGTGGTTTTTCCTAAATGGGTTTC
The DNA here is from genome assembly GCA_902151445.1 of Timema monikensis. Taxonomy (NCBI): domain Eukaryota; kingdom Metazoa; phylum Arthropoda; class Insecta; order Phasmatodea; family Timematidae; genus Timema; species Timema monikensis. Next base: position 16,157 of record CABFVZ010000038.1, read on the forward strand.
CACTCTCCCTCCACGCAAATGCGCGTTCACTTCCTCTAATTCACCCTTCCCAATTCCTAATCGATTAGCGTAATTAGTACTTAAAGCGTATAAACCGAACGGGTAGTAAGACGCGGTGCTAAATAATAATAATAATATAATTCAATGGTAGAGTTCCTAATAAATAACAATGCAATTACAGTTTCTCCTGGGACTATCTTCTGGCTCTCACCTTCAATGTGCTCAGGCAGAGATGATCCCAGTGACAGCGTTTCGACTAGAACCTGCGGAGGGCACGACGGGCCACATGACAGTGGATGGAGAAAGCGTAGACTACGGTCCTTTACAAGCCGAGCTCATGCCGTCGTTGGCGCACATTATGTCACGATGAGGATATGTATGGCTACAGTCGGTTACATCACTTGCGTCTCCAAGACTGATAACTCCACCTTTGTTACTGTTTTTACTGGAATTAGTGATGTGCGTAACATTTTATATTCCAAACTAAAATATCTGGCATTGTAATGTTATTTTGTCTACCTTTGTTATAGCATGTTTTCGCAAAATAAAAAAAACAACTTATATATTTATTTTTTCAATACACTGTATAATTTATCACTATAAAATTAATACACTAGTTTGGTGGTTGTGCTTGTTTAGTGCTAGTAACTAACATGCAGGACTACTTTCAAATTTGACTAAATAATCATTCAGAGCCCCTTATTTCCATGTGATTAAAGGAGTTTAGAAAAGTACTATGCCTATAATTTTAGATTAAAATATACCTATTTAATATTCAATAAAATCCTATAAATTTCACTGACATTTGTGATTCAATTAGTATGGAAACCAGAATGATGTTTAATTGAAGTTTGGTTTAAACAAATAAAAATTGGAATGCACATCACTAATTCATTGCTGTAGGCCTACTTGTAAATATAAAAATAAGTTACTCTATCTTTATATAAGATAATATTTTGTTGTTAAATTTGAATTTTAAGATTTTGTTGCAAAGGTCTAATGCGTTAAAATAAGATGTTTATCTTGTTTTAATTGTGGCTCTATTTTTATTTATAGCAATTTTTGTGTTTTAAAAGTAGATTTTTGAAATGTATAGGGTGTTGTAGTGGAGCATTACATTTAAGTTTCCAATCATAGCACATCGACAAAAATCTCAACCTCATTTAATGTAACATTTCATTCTCTTCACCCTTATTTAACAAATTCTTAACATAACTGAATCTACTTTCATCTTGTAAGCAACTTTCAAATGTTTAGTTGAGTCACTTTTATAAGTGTTTTCTAACACATTTATAGCTGGCATGACATTTTTCAAACTATTTGATAGCCAAATGTGCTGGCAAAAGCCCACTTACTGTAAAATAACTGATGAAAAAAATGTTACTTTAATATTAAACATTAGAAATTAAAGTATTTTTGGCAATTATGTAAAACAACATTAATGAAACGTGTTAGATAGAAATTATAAGACAGCAACAAAATGGACAAAAGAGGAATAGTATTTTTGGCAAAAAATAATATTGAAACTTAAAATTCAGGCGATATAAAACAAATTTAAAACACAATTTTCACATTTTAAAACTATCTGAAGAAGCTTATATCCTATTTTGAGAAATATGTGTGAATTTTTCTCTTACTAAATAACATTTTCACACACACAACAACATGAAATTTCACCAATTCTAGCCCAGGAATACAACCCGTCCAATTTTAATGATGCTTTTTTTCATTATCTTTTGTCATCTAATTGTGCACTGCTAAGCCCGAGTCTTTACGTGCATCCTTTGAAAATAATAGTACTGTGCTGTAATATAGAATGTGAAAATAATAGTACTTTGCTGTAATATAGAATGTTAATGATTCATAGAATATTTATATGCAATTATATACAAACTATACCTCATATGTGAAAAGATAGTAAATTATAGTTTAGATAATTCAGAATTTTCTTCTCAAATTTAGCAACCATCAGAAAGGATACTATTAGTTTTCAGATAGTAATACTCTCAGTAATTCTTGAATTACATCTTTTGCTTTGACTTTTAGTTTTAATAAGATTTTAAAAACTATGTCGATACTTGAAAGAAACATTGTTTCTACAAACTAGTATGGTATTCGAGATATTTCACTCATTCTCTGATCTTAAATCATTCGTGAGAGGAAAACACTAATTCTATGATTATTGTAATTTTATATTAGAAAATGATTAAATTAGTAAAAATATAAGTAGCTGAATAACTTCACTAATTACTTATCAATTGGAAGTACTCTACTTTTAAGCATGTATCATGCATGAAAAGTATATAATAGTTTTTAATCATATTAGCTTAATTTTTTCTTTCAAAAAGGTTGAGTGAGCCATAAATTACTAGAATTTAGGAAGAAATCTTCGCTTAAAATAAAATGGTTAAGGGTTAAGTTGTGTCTATTATTTTCAGAACATTCATAATGGCATATGGGGTTATTTCGTTTTCTATTGTAAAATAAACTTCATATTTTCTAAGTAACATATTTTAAATTGTCTGCTAAAGCACAAAATTATCATCTTCAAGTCTTTGTTATATCTTTACAGTTTTACTTCCTGTATTTTGATGATCATGTGTTATGTTAGAATAATGTTTTCATGACCAACCTCTAAATTATGTAAAATTTAGGACTCCATACCAAGATATATTAAGAAAAGAACCATTATTAGACAAGAATTTTTATTTACTCTGCTTTTAATTTGGATTAATTTTGCCTTTGTTTTTTCATTATGTATATTTTTATCAATTTTCTCCAAATATTATAGTGCAGCACTTAATATATTTGGTTTAAATGCAGGGGTTCTCTGAGCTCAAGTTTAAAAAAAAATCAGATTCGATCTCAAACAAGCTTTCCAGACAGATCACAAGTAATGAATGAGTTTGAATTAAATAACTCTTATAATGGTTATCTATGTTAAAAGAAAAATGTATATGAAGAGAGGACTTATATATTTAAAGTAAAAAAAAACATCTTTGAAATTATTAAAACATTAATATTTTTACAATAAAAATAACATATGCCAACTGTACATTCCAGAAACAACATCCATGCATATAGCGAAAGAGAAGAGTAAACAATGAACGAATATTATAGTCAGACTCAAGTATGCCTCAAGTGAGGCTCCTTACTTAATACAAGACAACTACACCTAGACCATAATGAATTCGCTCAGTTTTATATGTAAAACTAGCCCATTCCATTGAGTTTAGGTAAGAGTTGTATTTAGTGTAGCGCTGCACATGAGGCTTGCCAAGTCTGACTTTGAAACTGGTCCAATGAGTCAAACTCATTCTTTACCAGATATCAAAGAAGTATAGAAATAGTGTCTCGTTGAGTTTGAACTAGAGCTACTGTTAATGAATCTGGTTCAGAACACACAACCCCCTATTAAGTTATGATACTAAATAAGACATTAATTTGTCAATATTAATGCCAATGAATCACGTTAAAACGAATGCAATGTATTTTGTTTTGTAATATTGATTTCATTTATGTGTTACTTGTGCAATAATAATATAACAACAACAACCCTCACTGCTCACAGTCTAGCAATAACGTACTGAAAATTGTTTATTATATTATTCAATTATAACTGTCCCAGTACCCTTTTTAAACCATTTGTAATATTATCTAGGGATTCGCTGTAAAATTTTGTGCTGAGATTTTTAAAAAAATGTTCAAAGATATATGAATCACTGAAATGTGTTAAATGTTCCATTAATATTGTGATGATTCCAATCTTACATCACATTTATAGGCAAACTTCTGTCTGTAAGTTTTGTAGCTAAGTTAATCTAGTTTCAGTGGGAAATTTCATAACAGTATTACTAATGCTTGTAGCATATTAATATGTACCATATCATAGATGTTAATAACAGTTTTACATTAGGGAGAGTATAATTTATAGTGTACATAGTAAAATGCCTCTCACAGTGGAGTTGCATCGTATGCCCATTTATCGAATTCAAATATAGGCTTCTTGCAAAAGAAATCTGAGAAAAATATTAATATAAATAGTATGAATGAAAGACATAAATGTATTATTTTTGTTCAACCTCAAAAACTTACAAACTACTGGTGAAACTGAATCTGCCAATGAAGAGGCGGCCTACTACTTTGAACAATTAAATAATATATATAAAAGGATCATGTGTATTGTGACTGTAGTTTTTGACTTTAAAACCTAACCTTTGCATAAGATGCAACACTATTGTATTTCACTATTGGTTATTATTTTTGTTTTGTAAAGCTACGGCCATACTTGCGTCCAAAACCACAACGCCAGCTTGCAATGCCTTGCTATAGAGTGAAATATCTTAATAATAGTGAACACCTCCTTGGGTCAAACACTTGTCCGCTTTTTTTTTATCTCCTAAATTGTATTGCTTGAACACAGTTTAATTACTGCACTGTGCAGTATTGTATGCAGGATAAATACGGCAAGTGAATGAATTCTGTATGTAGCTTACTGTACAAATACAATGTATCTATGAGCACAGACTAAACTGGTGGAACACACTGAGAGGTATGACCCTGAAGTACTTTAGTCTACTATGTAAACTATTTTATAAACTCTACCAGGGGGGAGGGGGGATGGCTCACACTTTGCTCGAGACAATGGCATTCCTGACAAAACCACCGTTATTTTGGGAAATTTAAACTGTCTGTTATAAAGAAGAATCTGCGATTCAGAGGTATCTATTATTGGATATTTCACTATGTTATGGTGGCCATACTATGTGACCACAGTCTAACGACAACAACTTTGTTGCAAACGGGAGTGACTTTAGGTCCCCCGCATAAATAGCATTGCTTGGCACTTTGGCGTTCTGGTTGCGCCTTTTTTTTTATGCCGAGGCGCAGATTTTACTAAATTGCATCTACACTCGAATTGAAATTGTAAACTTACCATTTTCATTTTTATCACTACTTAATTACATGTGTGGTTTCACTATTTTGTATTTTCATTACATTTTTAAGGCCATTTGTTTAGGCATTGCTGTTGTGAATTTAGAGATAAAATTTTTCTCTGTAAAATGTAATTACACCTAAAGTTTGGGTAATTTATATTTCCACAGCTTATATAAACTCCAGTTTTGAGAGGGAAGTACAGTAGTAATTTTTAGTCTTATATATAGTGTGCTCAGTGGCTGTGATTCTATTCCAGGAAGGTGGCATTTAACTATAAAGAAAAAGAATTTTAAACTTGTTATTTATGAAAGAAAAGTTTGAAAAGCCCATTCCAATGTGGTATTTATTATTGTTAATATTAAGAACTTGAGTTGTAATTTGAAGTTTAGTATCAAATATATTTAATAAAATTAGTAATTAGATAGTGATGTAAGTTTAAAAAAAAGGATTTAGCAATAGCACGTGATTATAATATTTGCTTTGTTGTTGAATGAATAAAATATACTATCGTTATATTACTAAACTAAATAAAAATTTACTATTTGCAGCTTTGTAAAGAAAATATTTTTTTTTTGAGAATATGCATTTTTATTACTGAAACAAATATTGTATGCATAGTTTAAAATGTTTAATTATTTTTTTATACAGCCACCCATTTTTAATAAAGCGTTTGGGTTTGAAAATCCTTTCATTCAATGTTTAAAAAGTAACACCTGAACTTTTTTTTTTAGAATGGGGGTGGGGTGTACATATTCAAGATGCAGCTATATCTCTTTACAGGCAAATACTTGATTTATTTGAAAAGATATAATTACAAAAATTAAGTCCTCAAAATATAAAATTTTAAAAGCAAAATTATTTATTTATAAGAGTAATTTAACAAAACATTAGATATGTCACATAGAAAGTATTTTATCTTCAAATCATTTATTGTATTATCAAGGTACAGGCAAAATATTTTTGAAAAAAACAAAACAAAAAAAAACACTGATTTCATAATTAAATAAAGACCGTTCACAATTTATAGGTGGTGTACTTTTGTAAGTGTGACAGTGAACTTTTGAGTTCCTGATGCCATTTAGTATGTTTTCTTTACTAGTTTTTGTGAAGTTCTTTTTTAATTTTATTTAAAAGTGGGTTCTGCTGTATTGAAAGTGTCTTCATTATTAAGCATGCTTTTCCCTGTGTTTATAATTCAAAAGTGTCTCAGGCTAAATCATAGAGAATTGAAAGGATAGGTGACCGACCAACTTAAACTTTGTTTGAAGTTTCACTTGTTTTAAAAATGTAGCAGAATACAACAATATTTGCACAAAGGTTTTTTTTCCCCAATCTTTCACTGCCACAAAAAGTGTTAATCAAATGAAGAATAAACAATCAGTGAAAGTTCAAAGAATGTGTTTTTGTAACTATTAGGGGTGTGCTAGTAGGCATTTTTTTAAGTCGAATTTGAATGATAACATCCGAGTTTGAGTAATATGGATAAAGGTTTGTACTATAATTATTATAAAATTGAGTTTTTGTAAGATATTTAAGGTTAAATAATAAGCACAAACATGGATTTTTATAAATTACATTTTTTGTCAATAAAGGTAATGATCACAAAAATTCAGATTTTTAAATAAATTGTTTTAAAATCGTACAAAAAGCAAATGTACTGTATTTGCTATGAAATAGTATCTTTAAATTAAATCAAATTCATTATTTTTGAGTTTTGTAAAAACAATTAATACTTGAATCCAACTCAAATTTTTGAGTACTCGCACCCTAATAGTTATTATGGGCTCTTATTTCAATTCCCAATCATTTCCTATTTTTGAATTAGTTATACCTGGTACACAATAATTTTTTAGGAATGTTTCATGTTTATAGAGATGGGTCTAATCCTGATTTTGAAAATTAATTTTTGACATTATGTATGAGAGATTATTTTTCTTCAAAATTTGTTCTCAGAACTGTTGAAATAAGACACAAGATAATCTGCAACTCATATCAAATTTTCTTAAAGTTTTGAATCTCGTACAGTAACGTAAGGACCCATATTTAATTTTGTTTTCATCTAGTAGTGTGTTACATTTTTGAATCTTTTTAAAACTCAAATTGAATTCCTTTAGGACTCTTTATAAACTTTTTTTTTGCACACATTTACATAAACTGTTGTTAATATATGAAGATAAGCCTGCTAATACGGTTCACTTATAATTATTTGATTAAGGAAATAAATATTTAGTTCTTAGTATTAAAAGTATACAATTTGAAGTAGCCAAAGAAATAAATAGTTTCCAACACTATTTCTATTTCATGTTAGTAGCAGTCGTCATTAGAGGTTACTTTCAAGTTGAGATAATTGTTAAATACGGTACATAATTTATTCACATGTTAGTTGAGTCTTGATGGTTTTTGATATATTTCAACTAATTAAATCACTATATATATTACAACGAATATTTTTAAATGTGTGAGTGAATACATCAAATCAAACCTAAAACTTTTAAGAACTTTAGCATTACAAAGAATACTGGTGAATTTCAAAAGTAAAATCAACTTGAGTCATGTTATAGTAAAATACATTAGTTATTATTTTAACCCTTTATAAGTTAATAATGTTCAACATTTTGTAAATCTAGTCCAGAGAGTTACTAATTTTCGCATTTAAAAGACCAATCACAAAAACTTACTTGATTATTATATTATTAAGTAGCTCTTAAAAAAAATAAAATCAATTGCTACTATAAGATAAGTTATTTTTGAATTACATTTATTAGTATTTTGTGTATAAAAATAATATAATTTATTTGTTTACTTGTATATAATAAGCAGAGTTTGTTAAGGTTGTGTTTTCAATGTTGATTAGGGGATTAACAGTAATTGTAACACAAAAACTAATAAAAACCATTTCAATCAACCCTTTTGTGTATTTCAAATATACTAATATCAGCTAACTAAATTTAATAATCTAACACTTACCTGGTCAATTCTTAAGGTTTATATATTTTATTTTAATATTTTGTGAAATGTTTCCAATTTCTGGACATTTCAATAATAAAATGTAATAGTGCAAAAATACAGTGAACTGTTATAACTAAATATTAGGAGTAGATATTGGTACATCATCTTTGTAGATATGTGCTCACATATGGCTCATTCATTTTGTTCAATCTGGCAATAAAAAAAATATAATTAAAATAACCTAGTCTTTCCTGTATTGCTCAGATGGAATAGCCTCCTCTTAAGTATATTGATAAGATTTTTTAGTATAAATTCTGTAAATCTTTCACTCGATTTATCACCAGATATTGGTACAATCAGCCAAGAATAGTCAGTTTTTTATTATGCCGATAATTCAAAATCTATAGATAGATTTTAAATACTAAAGTCATGAAAATCTAATTCATATTTCAAACAAAAATATTTAAATATAGTATCTTGCATGTAAACACAAATTCTTTAATTCTGGGTTAAATATTTTGTTTTATAGTAAACAGCAAAACTAACATTCTACACAAAGTAAACCATTCAATTATATTTACATTAAGACTTATCTTTAATATATGTATCAAGTATTTCATAAATAGAAATAAGGATTTCCTCAAGTAACAAAGCTAAACACTATCAACAATAATATTAGTTGGGTCAGTATGGTTTTATTGTGGATTTATAAAAATAAAAAAAATACATCATATTATGGCTATAGCCTAGTCACATAGTTATAATATAATACAAGATGGAGGCCTGCGCATGCGCACAGCATTTTGCTTTATATTTAAATTTTATCTATTTTTTTTACTGGCTGAATTAACTAAACTATATTTAATTTACATAATCGTAACTTATTCACGGCAAAAACAATGAATATGTCCAAGATAACGTATCGTTATTGTGCTCTTGCTTACTCTAGTGGCTAGCTGCACAGAACAGTGTTCAGTAATCATGTGTCTTTTCATTTCTTCATGGCACGTGATATCGTCGGCTGCATGCCTATTACTGAGCGCTCCCGAGATACGTTATTAGAGCACGTTCAAGCATACGGTCGAAGTACCAATCTACCGCTGATGTAAATAGTTAAGTTATTTTGTTGTTTAACTGAGAATTAATATAGTGAACATTTACTTGAGAATTATTAATATAACAAAACAGCAAAGACAACACTTTTCACTGCCAGAGAATATTTTTATTTGTACCTCAATAAAAAAAATACTTTTAGTGGCATTTTTTTTTTCTATTTTGGTAGTTATAATGAAAAGTATAATAAAAGTGGCAAAATCTGATAATTCTTGTTTTTAGTATTGTTACTATACATTTTTGCAATATTGCCAAAAAAATCCTAGCTAAATCGGCAATATCTACAAAAGGGCTTATGGATCCAACCCTAATATATATATATATATCAGGGTTCTTACACAAAATCATGAAATTTTTTTCCAGGACATTTCAAGCATTTTCTAAAATTTCTCTAGAACAAGTGTATAAAGTAGTCATGGCAAAATACACATAACATATTTTCTTTTATTTAGAAAAATAAATACATTTTAAATGCAGGCTCCCAACTCACCTACACCTTTCCATAGTGTTTATTATTTTTTAATGAATTCCATGACACATGTTACTCAAATAATTAAAACATAACATAAACTAACTTGCAAATAATCAATGATAAAATGTGGGTTTCCCCTTTCACAGTGATGAATTAACGGCCTGGGGCTGGTTGTTGTGTCTTCTGGATATAAGTTGTGTGCAGATATTATGTCAGTTTAGAAAGTGCACATTAAATAAATACCCCAACACTCATTGTTCATATTGTGCATGATAGTTTATATTATGTAAATTAATAAATAATAAACCAAAATAAGATTTATAAAAATGACAATAATACGACCTAGTTTTATATTAACCGAGGATTCAGATTTATGAGGCATGTCCAGAAAGTAAGAGTACTGGTTGCCCTCTCGTGCTGTGAGAAATTTTTTTCAAGGTTGGCAACTCTGAGTGGTAATGGGGGTTCTTCTGAACACGAGGACTGGCGGCCCTTGTTAGTATTAAAACTCGCCTTTTAGTGTTCGTTTGTGTGAAATATGTCGATAAGAAATCCCACCAAGTGTGAGGTGTGTGCTGTCCTCGGCTTCCTTCTCTCTGAAGGAAAAACACAAACTGAAATGTTTCCACGGATCAAAACAGTTTATGGCGAAGGTGTTATGAACAGAACGAACGTGTTTAAGTGGTGGTTGAGTTTAATGAAGGCAGAATGAATGTTCATGACGATCAGAGGTGTGGAAGACCTTACATTTTGACAGAAGAGTTGGTGTAAAAAATCGAAAAAACTGTCTGTGAAGACCAATTGACAGTGGATGAAATTTCTGCGTTGTTTCCACAACTCTCCAGATCTCTCTTACACGAAACAATTACAGAAACGCTGAGATTCTGAGAATTGTACGCAAGATGGGTCCCAAAACAACTGACAGAGCAGCACAAAGTGAATCGGGTTGCTAGCACTCACGAGTTCCTTGAGCGATTTGAATTGGAAGGTGAGAATTTTCTGAGCTCGATTGTGACTGGAGATGAAACCTGAGACAAAAAGAGTCATCACAGTGGCGGCACACCAGTTCCCCATCTGCCAAAAAAATCCAAAACCTCAATTCCGAGCAAAAAAATAAATAAATCATGAGACCCTAAAAAAGCTCAAGAGAGCTACTCAAAACAAACTGAGAGGAGTGTTGAAGGAAGTGCGTTTGTTGCACGACAACGCCTGCCCGCACATGGCCAACACCACCAAGGTGCTTTTGGACTCATTCAGTTGCGACATTTTGAACCACCCTGCATACTCCTCTGACTTGGTGCCTTCAGCCTTTCATCGGATTTTTTTTTATATATATAGTAATGGGCAGTTCCCTTTAAGGAGCAATCAATATCACCATCATACAGACCTAACAGCATGAATTGTTTTGATTAATTTTTGATGAATCTTTTTCATGTGTAGAGATTTTCTATTAGTTATAATACTTAACACCGTGTCTTATTACCCATTTGGTTTGTACACTTAAGTACTAATTACACTAGTGGGTTAAGAAAGAATTGGGAAGGTTGAATATAGATGAAGTGAACCTGCATTTGAGTGGAAAATCATTTAGGAAAAACCACCCCCAGTTCACTTGAGCGAGATTAGAACTTCAATCTCCCAGTCATCAGCAGTCTAGCGTAACATGAAATCAGCGTGTGTTAGCTAACTATACTGAGGCGGGTATTTATTATTAAATAGAGTTGTTTCTTTCACCTCTACACCTGGGAAAAGATTTATGTTGCCACCGCAATAATCTCTGACCCGCTTCGGCAGCCGAATGATATAAGACGCTACTCTCGCAATGGACTAGACTGCCGAAGATGAAGAGATCGGGGTTTGATCCTGGCCTGGTGCAATGAGGAGTGTTTTTCCTAAACGGTTTTCCACTCTACCCTCCACACAAATGTGGATGCACTTCCTCTGAATTAAACCCTCCCAATCCCTAACACACTAGTATAATTAATACATATGTGTTTAACTCGAGTGTAAAGTAAAACATGGTATGAAAAAACCCACATTTCAGAGGTCACGAAAGTCACCAAAAAGTTACTAATTGTAAAAAAAGTCACAAATTTTTAATATCTTAGCCATAAAACCACAAAAATATTTGTGTTTGAATTTCTTGCACATTGTAAAAATGCAAACACATTGACTGTTGAGTCACTCACCACCCAAGAAACCATGCGTTAGCCGCAAGTTTCCTGATTGTTTTCACCGTGATACAAAGGACATGGCTAACGTTCACCATCTAGTTTAAGTTTAATATTGCGTGTGAGTGCATTACGTATGTATATGTATTATATAATGTTCAACAGTTTACCAAACAAATTTTGTGGTCAAAAAAGATCACCAAAAAATCATTATTTTGGTTTCTCTAACTCGGTAGACACCCTGTATTATTTCTGGAATGTATTTCTAATAGGGATGGTACATGAGATATTTGTGCATACATGTCTAGTCAGACCACTATTTCTTGACATCTCAGTGGTTTCTAATCTTTGGCAAGGGCTTACTCCAATTTTTATCTTTTACACCGTCATGACTCCTTGAGATAACCCAGTTTTTAAATTATTACTTTGGTTGAATATTAGTACCCGTTCATGATATCTACACTTGAGAGATAGGTAGAATTCAAAGGAACTTTACCTTGATTTGTGTGGACAAAGGGGGGAAACAAACCTATCTAGTAAATATCACCTCCCCATATACCAGTTGGAGTTTGAATTCTGATCGCATCACTGAAAATCAAACAAGACTGCCAAAGCCAAATAAATCTGCAAACTGTCAAAGATATATATAACCAAAAGGTAGCTTAACAAGAAATTGAGTTTTTTTAAAAATAATTTTAATTGCTTTTATTTATTGGAATGTTTTACTTTCATACCTTCTGCTACTTTTGATTACTCTACATTTATTTAACTTCTAAAATTGTAGTAAATATATGTTAATCAATATAATACAATCATAGTATGTACAAAATTATGTTATACAATTTACAATTATGTTGAAATAAAAATCTGATCAAAGAGTTCATACCCCTTCCATTTGTTTGTGTTTAGTAGCGTACGTACTACCCATCAGGGTCATATGCTTATGTATTAATTACCCTAATATATTAGGAATTTGGGAGACCTTCCCATCAATGGCAGTCTAGTTAGTTGCAAGAGTAGCGTCTTAGATCATGCGGCCACCAAAGCAAGTAGGAATGAAGTTGTCCAGGAAAAAGTAGTACACGAGATAGTGTAGGAAGCAAGGGTGAGATGGTATGGAAAGAATCCAATGAGAATGATGGGAAAATACTGTGAGACCAAAAAATAGATGGGAGCAGATGATAACAGGTGAGTGGGGAAAGGAAGCAAATAAAGGTACTTTACTAAACAAACCTAACCATAAGCTGGTTATTGTTGACAAGTTAAGAAAGAATTCAATATTGATTTGGTGGGCATTCAAACTTAATGCCTCTTTCTATCTTTGTCTGATATTGGTGGAGAAGTCAGGGTTTGAATATAGGCTGTGAGTACAATTTTTTTTTTCCTTTGCTCTCCCTCGATTTGTGCAGGTAAAACAGAACTACTAGTAAGACTTTGAAGAATTAAGTTGAACTCCAGCTGGCACTGGACAGAAACTGTGGGTGCCTAAAAAAATCAACTCTTTTAATACACTTCCTTGATATTGATTTGGCTCTTTGGGAGGCAGATACAGCCCATAAAGTTAGACTTCAATGTTTAGAGCTGTGTGTGGAGGCCTGGCATTCCACACATTCACAAGTTGTGATTAATATGTGTCTTGTCAGAGGTGAAAGAAGGATTGGGCAGTCAGATAAATCTGTGCTGAGACCGAGGTTTGAACCCCGGACCCCCAGCACACAAGTCAGACACCTTACCCCTAGACCGCCAGTCACCTGTCGACCCAATATTGTATACTCATTATCAACCGTTTCTAACCTGTGACCAGGCCAATTTAGTATTTTATTATTATTATTTAGCACCGCGTCTTACTACCCGTTCGGGTTATACGCTTTAAGTACTAACTACACTAATAGATTGGGAATTGGGAAGGTCGAATTAGAGGGAGTGAACCTGCATTTGCATGGAGGGAGAGTGGAAAACCATTTAGGAAAAACCACCCCCAGTTCACCCGACCGAGATTCGAACCTCGATCTGCCCGTCCTCAGCAGTCGAGCTCAACACGACTAGCGTGTTAGCCAAATACGCCACCGAGGCGGGTGCCAGTTTAGTAAAATGCCTCCAACTTCCACTATCCTTTCTCCTCTAGCTCAAAACACTTTATCTGGTCCTCCCATCTTTTTCCTACATAATTTCCAACATTTTATTTGGCATCTCTACTAACTCATGTACTCTGTGTACCTCCACTTTTCCCCAGATAACTTCATTCTCATGACTTCCACTTTCCTGTACTTTTTACTATTTTGATAATAATCTTAATTTAATGAGACACAATTTTGATTTGGGAAAGGTTACACATTTTTGTCCCCTGGGTTGTACACTTATGTACTAATTGCACTTGTGTGCTAGGGATGGTAAAAGCTTAATTTTGAGGAAGTGTACTCACATTTTCATGGAAGGAGTGGAACAACATTTAGGAAAATCCTCCTAAATACACTCAGACAGGACTTGAACCCCGACCTCCCAGTTTGAGTGTGTGATACTTAGACTATGCGGCCACTAAAACGGGTTTCTTTAAATCAAACGTTTGGAAAAATTTGATAAAACTTTAAGACATTCCTTTTAAACTATAAAAATTTTTAGTTCATAAACTATATGCCTTATATCCCATGTAGAAATTAACTATAGTAAATTGGGATTCTTTTCCAAATCAACTTTTAGATTCATAATTTTTTTTAAATGTCAAATTTGATTCTTACAAATATAAGTATAGATTTTATTTACTATTCACATGTTATACACATTTTAAAAATTAAATTTTAGTATTTAAATAAAACTACAATACACACATAATTGGATAATTTTTAGTGAGCAATATTAGTTATTTAGCCATTTCACTATAGTGTAGGCAAATTGTAAATTACCGTACTCAATATGACCCTTTGGGTTTCAGTAATCTAGCCAAGATCTAACATATAATTTTCTGTTTACGTCTCGCTGTCCATAAACTAAGTTTCGCTAATTTTTTGTGACCCTCCATATTATCACAATTTTGTGAAACCTCCTAATATTACATTACAATATCACACACTCTCCTACCTCTGTTTAAATAATATTTGTAATTGTAATTGAAATGTTTTTGGCCATCTTGACGAACGTAGACAGGGTTATTAACACAGAATGCTGATGTGACATCCCACATTATGACTCTCCCCCACCCGTCATATATAAAGCATTACTCGCCACCCCCACACTTCCCAAGCGCATACATAGTTTATGGACCGCCCCTTACACTGGATACATGAAAAAAGGATTGAAATTGTAAATTTTGAGGAATTGGAAGTTATATTTTTATATATAAAACAAATAAAACCATTTAAAACCTTTTTTAATGCAATATTAATAATTCACAAGGTTGAATGAAAAAAAACAAAAACCCCCACACAGATTACTTCTTGTAACCACAGCTGCGCCTTCGTCCACGAGCTC
The DNA here is from genome assembly GCA_902151445.1 of Timema monikensis. Lineage (NCBI taxonomy): Eukaryota > Metazoa > Arthropoda > Insecta > Phasmatodea > Timematidae > Timema > Timema monikensis. The sequence continues at coordinate 31,265 of CABFVZ010000038.1, forward strand.
GCTCAAACTTGCGGCCCTTGGAGCGCACATAGGGCTTGGTGTGACTGTGAGGAACACCGGGTGCAAGACCAAAGTGTTTCACTGCCTCACGAGCATTACGGCGACCTGTATGCAAACAAGACTTGGATTGCAATCAAAACAGACATCACAACCTTAAAGTTTTGAAAAATTTGCGACAACTTTGAATACCTATCTTAGAAAAGAGAAGTGCCACAAGCTTATTTCAGTACTTGTATATTTTTATATAATCTCTTTGTGTGGATAATATAGCTACCATATTCTTAAAATTTAAAAATAACAACGGGATTGAACCTTAGACCTCTGGCTCAGTATGTCAATACTATAACCAATGAGCTAGCCAAGAGTCGTCCTGTGCCCAGTCATTCTTCACTCATATCTTAAGGCAGTCTGTGATGGAAGTACAGAAATCGTCAGCTACATATGCATGATCAATTAAGATCACGAGCTATCAAACAGCTATCAGCTAACTCAGAAAGGCTTTATGCTGCCAATAGTATAATGACACTTAGATGCGGCTATAATGGTAACTAACAAATATAATCCATCATTAAACTAGCTACGCTAATGACTATCAAAGTGGCCAAACAGATTCCAACCAAAAACCCACATATTAACTCTCAAACTGACAAATAAATACTAGCATGTGTGAATCCATATGAAAGATAAAATTATTAACATTTAGGGATACGATTTGATGTAAAAGCTTGGGAATTGATGTGAATTAAGTTATATCTTAAGGTGGAAAAACGATAGATTAAAGTTAATTCTAAGTAGAGATGGGCCATTCAAATCCACAGAATCCTGACAAGAATTTGAGATTCGAGGATTTGGTGTTTTATTGGATTCGATGGTCAAATCTTTCACCTCATAAGCAAAGCATAACATTTTGATTTTTGAATTCAAAAATTACTAAGTTAGACCTATTTGAAAAGCACAACTTATTCCATAATCATTATTTTGTTGGACAAAAGAGATAAAACATGAATAAAATGTTATTAATTTTTTTTCAGATATATAAAATTTAACGCGCCTTCCATCCCTATGGGAAACTTGGACTCAAACCATTTCAGCGCATGCTTACTTCTGAAACTTTCACCTCACAAACAATCTTGAAAATATTTTAATGAACACATTAAAACTCTTCAAAAACTGGGTCCTCAACCGAATTATTGAATTCATTTAAGGCAAATCTGCGACAAACACAGGAGCTAATTTGTCTTTACAGCGCATCTGTTTCCTGAACAGATTTATTTTCTATTTACTCCGCAAGGGTCTTCGAAGATTCATTCAGGTTGAAAGTCAAATACTCGAATTCCCAAATATCTTCAATAACATTATAAAAGCCTTTAAAGAATACCAAGTTGACGGCCCTGGTGAATGCAAGCAGTATTTTGAAAATAAAAAAAGCATATACTGGTCAACAGCACCTTATGACAGTACAGACACGCAACTCTATGGTAGACCACCTAAAAGAACTCGTATATACAAACAATATAAGAATGTACAAACAATTTATACAAGATATACCCGAACCAGTTTTACTAAATATTTTAAAACAATTTTGTTCATGGTTTAAAATGTATTTAAACATGGTTTTGAAATTACAAAATACAGCCAGAAAAGCCACTATTAAAAAATTAGAATTACAAATAAGCTTGAAATAAATAAAAACAATTACTGATTTTTAAAGAGAATTTTTTTTTTCAAATATGTTATTGAAGTAATTGTAAAAATATCCAAACGCATTCTTTCCTATTAAATAGGAATGGACATATTGCAAGAGCCAAAAATTTGTTTGTCTTAAATAGAATGTATTCTCATAAATCCATACATCGCAAGAATCAAATATATTTCTTGTTTTCTACGCAAAGATGGATGATATAAAAAATAATAATACATACTTAGGTATTATTGAGTTCCCTATTTCCAATGTATGAGGGTCACTTAGAAAATAAGGTTACATGGGCTCCTGAGGCAGGGAGAAATTTTTTGTTTCCAAGTTGGCTCACCTGACGTGTAGGGGGATCCTAACGGCCAGTTTGTTTGGTCCCGCATGTTTGCCGGCCATTTTGTTCATAAACTGTAAATTCTTTCAATGGAGAGGTCGTCATGCGCTCCCACCAACTCTCGTCCGTGCGAGATTCGCGCTGTCATCCGTTTTTGACTTTGCAGAACAATACCACCTCAAATATCCATCGGAAGCTCGTGGAAGTTTATGGTAGTGATGTGATGAGTTAACAACATGTCACAAAGTGGGTTTGTTCAGAGAAGGCCGTACTGATACGACGAGGCACGGAGTGGGAAATGGGAGACCATCAGTGATTTCTGACGTACTTGTGTAAAAGAATGAAGAACGAGTGCGAAACGATTGCTGTGTGACGCTTGATGACCTTTACGAAAAATTTCCTGACATTTCTCGAAGTCTCCTTGGTGATATTATGTCAGAAAAAATTGGTTACAAGAAATTGTGTACGAAATGGGTGTCCAGAATGCACACACCGGAGCACAGTCAAAATCGTGTGACCTCTGTGCGTGAATTTTTTTGATCGTTTTGCACAGGAGGGAGGAGCTTTGCTGGACTCTATCTTGACAGGGGATGAGACGTGGGTGTGTCACTACACCCCAGAATAAAAAAAAAAGACAATCACTTCAGTGGCGTCATTCATCTTCCCCGGCCACCAAAAAGTTCAAGACGACCCATTCAGCCGGAAAAGTCATGGCATCTGTTTTTTTGAACCGTAAGGGGGTCCTTTTGGTGGATTTTATGCCTACTAAAGGGATTACCATTAATGCAGAGGCTTACTGCAACACCTTAAAAAAATCTCTGAAGAGCTATTCAGAACCTCATAAGGGGAATGCTGACCCGAGGAGTCAGCCTCCTGCATGACGCCAGGCCCCACAGGTTTCACAGGAGCTGCTGACATCGTTTGGATGGGATATTGTCACCCACCCCTTCTATTCACCCGACTTGGCGCCTTCGGACTATCACCTTTTCACTAAACTAAAGGAATTTTTGGGTGGGAAACCTTTTTCCAACAATCAGGAGGCTGAGGAAACTGTGAAGAAGTGGCTGAAAGAGCTGGTGGCGGAGGTCTACGACAGTGGCATACAAAAGCTGGTGCAGACTACAGAAATGTCTCGATCTCGACAGTGATTATATTGAAAAATAGTTTAATATATTTGTAAAGTATCCTGTGAATTTCAAATTAATACAAGCATATTTCGATCCTACATAAATGTTGTAACCTTATTTTCTGGATGACCCTCGTATGTTTAATTGGTAAGAATGTTGTTTTAGTCTTTTTTTTTTTAAATCTGTTTGTATTTTTATTTTAGCTTTCTTATCAAAATAAATTATAATACCTAAAGATGATTAAAGTTGATCAAAAGGTAACTAGGCTTAATCTGTTTATTTCACATGTTTTTTTTATAAACTTAACTCATTCTTTCAATATATTAGAAAAATAACTTAAAGACACTCAAATTTTGATTAACCTTATTCCTAAACAATAATATGAGTTTAGATTGTTTAATTTGGCTGGATTTTAACCAGTATTTTGTAATGGTTGGTCGGGGTTGATTAAAATTGAAAGCATTATTGAAATAAATCTTAATTTACAGCTTAAGCCTATATTGTGTAATGTAGATCTATTTGTAAATCATTAAAATTTCTAAAAATTTGCTAGGATTTGGATTTGAAAATAAAATTTAGATTTGGATTCGACCCATCTCTAATTCTAAGTGTACAAATTTCAAATTAGTGTCAAATTGTTTGTCGCTTAGGTCTATAGTTACAATACCTTGCATGAGCACAGTCTTCTTGCCTGTTGGTGCACGGATAGCCAGTTGGTCAAAAGTGATGATTTCACCACCAGCTTTCAAAATACGGGCACGAGCCTTCTCTGTAGCACGCAGAGCACACACCTTCAAACAATCATACAAGGCAATCAAAACAATATCCAAGCTTTGATGAATCTTTATGCATAAAAATTGTTGTAATTTGAAATTACCAAATATATTTCTAAGACATTGAATCCTTAAAATTTATGTTGTATTATAATGACCGCCTCTGAGGATGCGCATGCATGCACATGTACGCATGCACGCACACAAACAGAGAGTAATGATGATGTTCATTATCATCAAAAGATATAGGTTAAAATAAAATGTCTTCCACCTAAAAATAAAAAACATTTAAAAAATATTCTGTGAAACATCATGATTTTATATATATATATACATATATATATATACACACACACATATACATACCAGTTTGGGTTATATGCCCACAAAACATAATTAATCACTCTTTCAGTTGTTTTTGGGTTTTTTGATTCATATTGCCTTGCACAAAAGGTAGTCCAACATTGTTATCATCTTTTGAATGTGCTTTTGTTTGTTTATTTTCTCAAAAGCAGAGTCACTTTCCTTAAATTTTCTGCCCAGATCTTCTAGCGTAGTTTGAGCTATTTGCAACACTTTCCTATCAATGATAAATGTTTTACTAAAACTGAACTTTTTTATTAATATTTACATTTTTAAATTTGCTTGCTATACTATCATGTTGAATGAATGTGTGTGTGTATGTATATATATATATATATATATATAAAGGTTGAACACTTTGAAAAATAGTGAAATTGGAAATGTTAAAGAATCGGAATCAAGGAAACCGGGTATTATGATATCTAATTTTAATCGCATAGTAATTAAAAACTATCCAACTTGATAAATCTTGATTTACCCTCGTCTTAGTTGTAAAATAAAAAGAATGAAATAGCCTATAAAAGTATATTAACGTAATATAATAGAGATTTATACCCATGTCTTATAAAAGCGTTACTCTCTGTCCTCTCACACAAATCACAATAGTGCTAAAGTTAATGATGTTACCTAATTAAAAAAAAAAGTAACTTAGCTATATAGGCCCTATCTTTTTTTAGCACAGCATCAAACAACACATTTAGGTAAGCCTACTAACCACCAAACCACTAAAAACCACCCTCAGTACACCTAACCGAGATTCAAACCTCAATCTAATCATCATCGGCAGTTTAGTCTACTTCAAAAGACATGCTGTCACCAAAGTAGTTTTATAGGTCCTAATTAAAAATGTGATTGTATGAAGTACCTACAAATTATTTGTATGGAGTAAAAGTATATAGTCGCTCTTATTGTTGGCAATTTAATTTTTTTATATATCCAAAATATTGTTATCAGCTCTGGATGAAAATATTCCAAACACAAAAAACATGTGGAAACAATGTGAACGATAAATAAACAAGAAAATCACCTAAATGATGGGGTATCTTTCAGCAGTTCTAGAACATTTTAAACAAATTACACTAAACCCCAAACAGAATTTACGATGACACGATGGAAATAAGACTAGTTTATATATATGACACTTATCCCCTCTAGCTTAACTTATCCCTTAATTCTTATGACACTTCCCTAACCCAGCTTAACCTAACCTACCATGTGTTAGTAAATCAAATTTATAATTATAAATATAGTTAACTAGTCAATGTGATAGTTAAACGTGGGTGGTACATATTCTTAAATTACATATCAATTTTATTGTGGACTGCAAACGATCACAGGTGTGACACAAAGCATCATGGGATTACAGCATTCATCCAGGGGACAGTTAAACGTCATCAAAATTTACATTTCAAAAGTGATTTGGACAATGAGTTGTAGAGTTTTTATTAGATGTGGGCTATTTATTTAAGTGTTAAAAATTTCTGAATATTGGTGTCGTCCGATCCTACGTACATATTCTGTTGGATATGATATCCAAACAATAACAATGAAAATGAAGCTTAAAATGGGAATAATAGCAAAATATAGGACATATGAATTATTCATATGGCCAGGCTGTAAAAAACATATTTAAATTAAATTTAAACTAGCCAAGAGACATAGGTCCAATGACCTAAGGACACGATAACTTTTTTTATACTCTATTCACTTTTCTTGTTATTAATTAATGTTGTTATATTGATCTTACCGTCAATTTAGGGATTTCAAAAATCCTTTGATCATCTGTGACAGTTCCCACTACTACTGTGATTAAACCTTCTCGGCCGGGTTTCTTCATCAAGCGAACAATTCTGGCAAGTGAAATAGGTGGACGATTTATCTTGGACATAAATAGTCTCTTCAAGATGATTTTATTAAACTTTGCCTTAGTTCTTCGAGCAAGAAACCTATATAACTGAAATAAAAAAAGCAAACACATGGATTGTTAAAATTGCGTGCTAGCACATTCACCCAATTTTAAAATAGGCATATCAATTATTTCTCAGACATTTCAAGAACAAAATAATTGTCAAAAATGTAAAGATGTTAATGTTAATATTGCATATAATAATACCTTAACAAGCAATCTAAGGTACACATCTTGGGACTTCGGCTTAGTCCTGCGGACCTTACGGTCATACTTATGGTTGATATCTATACCCTGAAAATCAAATAAAATACAAACTGAAATTTAAAAAATAAATGAATGATAATATATAGCAAAATATTAACACATTAATAGATGAATACAGATTTAGATTTAAAATAACAAATAAAATGAACCCACCATTTTAAGAAACCGGAAGAAAAGAAATATCAATGAATAATGGAACAAAACAATTCATCAGGTACACCAACTTTATTATTTACGTAAACATTTGGACAAAATATCCTTGAAACTGTATTTATTTTATAATTAAATGCAGCTCAATGCTTAAAGCCTAATTAATAATGTAATTAAATATATTTTTCAGCATAATTGAAATTGCATCTAAAACTCAAGAAATAGTTATAATTTAGAAGACAAGTAGCTTGAATCAAAGTTATATACTTTGGAAAAATAGATGTAAATACTGAGAAACCATATTAAACCTAAGTAATATTCCATATATTTGTTGCCTGGGTAGTAGCAAATTGCACATGCCATTAAAAAAAATGAAGGAAAAAGTGAGAATTATCTTTCACCTAGATCAACTGTAAAAAGACTAATTTGTTGTTTGTTTCAGGAGTTTGAAGTAATTCAATTTGAGCCTGTATGCCACACAGAATGAAATCGAGGGTCATAATCAGTCCATGGGCCATGGTTTGGATTATCTGGTCTAAGGCACTACTCTCGCAGTAGACTGGACTACTGACGATGGGGAGATTGGGATTCGAATACTAATCTGTACTGGGAGTGAATTTTCCTAGAAAAATTTCCAATCTCCCTCCAAGCAGATGCGAGTAAACTTCTTCTAATTCAACATTTCTATTACTCAACATGATAGCGTAGTTAGATCATTGCGTATAGCCCGGAAAGGTTAGGGAGACGCGGTGACATAATACCAGTCAAGTTTAATATTTTAATGTGCAAAACCTGCGAATTTTATACCTTCCCCAAAACTAAATTCTCACCACACCCTTGACTTAATTTAAAATAAATTCAGTGATATGGAAATGAGTGATTGAAGAGGGAAATCCCTTTTCACCTTCTTTAACTTATGTCCACAATTCCATACTATACCGTTTTATAATGAAAATTAAGTTGTGTCCAATACAAATAATTTTAGTGGATAATTCATCTTTCCATCTCTGCCAAATTAAAAGATTCGCGAAGGTACAAACAAAAAATTCGCCACCCCTACCATTCTACCCTAAAAATGTAGGGACTCACTCCCCAATCCCCAATACTCCATTCATTACTATTTATTTTTATGTATAATAGATCGAGTGGATGAGAACATTTCCCCAAGGGTCTGGGACTAATGAGAAGAAGGAGCTCTTCAAACAAAATAAGTCAATAAAATGGCTTAAAAAATTTTCAGCAAATTTAATACACATAGGTGGCAATAAATTCTTTGTTAGAACCAATTTATAAATGGAACATGCTATTCGCCCTTATTTTAATAACTTTTTAAACTGATATTGACGGGAAAACGTTAATAGACGTTATTAATCTAGTTTATCTAATATAATCACCTATATTTATGTATCAAACTATCCCTTCGTAGATATATTTTCTAAATAGTTGACATTTTACATTAGTGAGGTTTAAGTTTCGTGGTATTGTATACAACATTGCGTTTCTACGTAGTGGCACTATGTATCGGTGTTATTACTATAAGAGTGTACAGTTTTAATAAGTATCAAAAGGTATTTGCTTGAAGTGTGAATTTCTCGTTCTTTTTATGGTAGCCTATTACTATAGTTGTATGTGTCCTTTCTATATGTCTTAGTGTCAATAGTATTAAAGAGGAAATTGAAAAATGATCAGTAGTAAAAAAAAAAATTCTAGGATATAAGCGAGTAATTTCTTTAATTTTTTCAAGTAAAGGGGGCAGTTGTATGTGGTAAAGGATTGGTAAATCAAATAAAGAGAGAAATTATATTTTATCGACACAGCCGTTATAAATTGTATATACTTACTGCCTAATTTTACCTTTTTGATTCATTCTTTATTACAAAATTTTTCACATCATTCCAAATAAAAAGTAGTAGTTATCGGGGTGGATATACTTTAAAGTATTTTTTTTAGTTTCAATGTATTTTGTGTATTGTTATAGTGTATACAAATAAGGAAACATTATTAATTGCTTAACAATACGTTAAATCAATGTAATAAAGATATTTTTTATGGGAGAGTGAGAGATTTATAAATAAACAAAACAAAAATGTATAAAATAAGTACCTGTCACGGTGTAACCGGACACACCCGCTTTTTAAAATGTAAAATATATTTATGTCCAGGTGGTATTTTAAATATTACGAAATTGTTTGTGGTTTTAACGAGGAATGTTGCCAAGAAGAAGGAGAAATCAATCAGTAAGTAGATAATCTTTGTAACCAGTAATATCTCTACTAATCTGGATGAATATAAGCACACCCTTTGCAAAGGACCAAAGCGTGACACTGTCTGCTTGATTCTGAGTAGACAGATCTAAAGGTTTCTTCCAATTTTCTTGTCCAAAAACATATATCCAGTTCATAGAATTGTTATTGTTTGAAAATAGGGAAGTATTATATTATGCTTGAGAGAACAAACATTTATATTAAAGGTTTTCAATTCAGTTTCACAGGTAATGATGTACAAATATGAGTATAATCTTTGATACATTATTAAAATATATATAGCAATCACCCATGTTGTTTAAATTCTGATAAAGCTATAATACAATTATATTTGGCTATTAGCTTGTATATTGGTTTCAGAATAAGAGAAATAAACAAAATTATAATGAAAGATCGATTACTATAGTAAAATAAGGTAGCCTACAACGTTGTGTAGTACCATAGCCCGTTTTTCAGCATCGTGTTTTACCACCCGTTAGGTCTATACACTTTTAATTATACTAATGGATTTAGGAATTAGGGAGGATGTATTTATAGCATGTATACCTCCGTTTGCATGAAGGGAGAGGGGGAAACTATTTTCGAAAAACCACCCACAGTACAATCGATAGAGATTCGAACCTTGATCTTCCCATCATCGGCATTCTATAGTCTTTTGAGAGCTTAGCGCGTTAGACCACGCGCGCACCGAAGTGGGTGTAGTCTTATGTTCAAATGATCATTTAGGCTATAGGCTTGTAGGAAGTATTACTATAGTCACCTTGAATTTGGGAAGGAGCCGGTTTTGGAAGGCTTTGTTTTGTACCAGAATCCTACTGTATGCTGTATTTTAGTGTTTTGGTAGGATAACTAGCATTCTAGAACAGTAATAGAAATTCTCTTCTGGAAGATCTTTCATTCCACCAAAATACTCCTACTGTACTGTAGGATTCTTGTACAACGAAATAAAACCTTCCAAAACGCCCTTCCTTTCAAAATTATGGTATATAGGTATTAGCTGACATCAACTTACTGAAATAAACAACTCATAAGGTTTGAACCTAGTCATGCTATTGACACCTTTTATTAACACTTTTATTTCATTTGACTATTACAAACAATCAAACAAACAAACAAACTAGCGATTAATGTCAAAATACCACATTGTCTTGATTGTGTGTAAGAGAGAGAGATACCCGAAAAGTTTTTTCTCTCCTATATAATGGTGTAAAATCGACAGTTCGAAAATTTCAGACTCACCTGTCCTATCAGTTATATTAAATATATCAATGACTGTAGGACTTGCTTCGGTGGCCGTTTGGTATAAGGTGGCAATCATGCAAATGACTAGACTGTAGATGACAGAAAGATTAGGGTTTGAATCGTAGAAGGGTGTACAAAGAGGTGTTCACCCCTCTCTCTCTCTACATGCAAATGTGAGTACACTTATAGGAAATTGAACCTCCATCACTTAAATCATTAGCGTAATTAGTACATATACATATACATCTAAACTGAACATGTAGCACTGGTGAAGAAAAAAAGAAAGCCTTTTTTCCCCTCAGATCACATTAATCTAACTTTGAGGATTACTACACTATCATAGTGTTAAAATCATTTAAGAGAACACAATGAAAAATGTCCCAGTTAAGTATTAGAACATCAAGGAATCAAGTCTATATAAACACCCAAACAAGGTCCGATTCCAATCTTGCTGCAAAACTAACACCACCTTCTGTAGCATTAGCCACAAGCCAACCATAACCAAGTCAATAACAGACTTACCCTATTGTATTGACACCGTCTGCTGCTGGCTCAACTACACACACGCCTGAACAAGATGACTGACCACGAAATACTGAGACCACGCCTATTCAAATCTTGGAGACAACTTCCCCGAACCAAAGATCTTCTGTTGGAAAGAAGACACTCTTCGCCAGTGCCAAGTTTTGTTACTTTTCCAGTCTAGAAACTTGTAGAACACCCTCCTCCTTGTTTATGTTATTTAGTTTTCCTCCCCTCGTCATCCCATCATTCCGCGTTCTGTGTTTTATATAAAAGAGTGATCGTTTGAGTGAAGTGCCAATCTTGGACTGGCTTTGGTAATCGCTTGAGCAAGCGAAGGCTTCGTAAATTAATAATGTAAGCAAAATTCTTTCTCGGCTTAATATTTTATTTTCAAAATTATTTTTCGGCATAATGGACTTAAACTTTGAGCTTTAACAAAAAAACAACAACAATATCTAATGATATTTATAATATTTCTTATGCACTTAGTATTTACCTCAAGTATAAAATGGACTTTTTTATTTTTATTTATTTATTCAGAAGTTGTTTACAAAAAGAGCCAAGATCGGCTCGTATGAATATAAACATCCTAATGTAGGCGTGGTTCATTTACTAACTTGCTACATACATTTAGGAAAGTGAGGTCTATTAGAGGGTATAGATTATTTGTCCTCATCCGGCCATATTATTTTAGATGCATTCAGCCCAATGATAGTAAATCTGCAATTAAACTTAAAAGTATACCACAACAATAACAATAACAATAACAACAAAAACCTTTACAAAATATAGAAAAAAAGTACAGTATATATACACATGATATACATACACATTCTGCTCCCATTATATTATCAGTTTCTACAAAATTACAAATAACGTTTCACCCACATATCTGGTCAAAATTGTTTTCTAGAATATATCTTTAACTTCCTTTTTAAAAAGATTAAGTTTTTTCATCTTTATTTCTTGTGGCATAATATTGAAACATTTTAGTCCCTTAATATTTATTGAGTAGAGTCCAAAAGTAGTGGTGTTTGCTCTGTTCTGGAAATAATTATTTCTACTTCTTGTAGAGTAATTCCCCTTTTTGTGTTCCCCAATTTTTAGATTACTAATAGTTAGGCTGTTTTCAAGTTTATATACCATTACAACCGTATCAAAAAAAAAATAGTTTCAGTTAATTTCAAAATACCCAGCCTTTTAAGCTTAATGTTTCCGTCCTCACCGCTGGGCAGCCGAAAAATATTTTTTAGTGCTGTGTTTTGTAGTCTTATTAGTGGTATTAAATGACTTTTAAAAGTATTACCCCAGATTACATTTAGGTAGGACAAATGCGACTTAACCAGAGCAAAGTAGATGGGCTTTAACACGTTTGGAGTGAATTTGTAGGAGTTTTTTTTGAGCACCCCAACTGGACCCCTAATTTTTTTTGTGACATGGTTTATATGTGAGCTCCAGGATAGTGAGCTATCAATGGTCAGACCGAGATATTTTGCTTTCCTTACTTGTTTCAGAACGTTATTCCCAAAGCTTATCTGGTAATTATCTATACTCTTTCTATCTTTGTTTCCCGGTCTAGTAAAACTAATATAGTTAGACTTTTCAAGATTTAGCGACAGTTTATTGACTCTAAACCAATGATATAATAATTTCAGGTCTGTTTGAATATTATCTGCTATAGTTTTAACATTTTGTCCAATGTAAAATAAACTTGTGTCGTCTGCATATAGTTGTAAATGGCCTTGAAAATTTACCTGGAAAATGTCGTTAACGTAAATAAGAAAAAGTATAAACTTTGAACTTGAACTAAAAAAGGAATATCTAATGATATTATTTATAATAATATTTTTTATGCACTAAATATTTATTTCATGTATAATGGACTAAACTTTGGACTCTTAACTAGAAAACATATATCTAGTATTATTAGGAACAATTGCGTGTGCTGGGTATTGTTTATGTTTAGCCCAGCTTTTTCTGATATTCTTCATACACTCAGCAGTCTCTTTTTGTATTTGAACCCTCTAGGTTAGGCGTTAGGGTTAGAAATAGGGTTCACTGCTATCAATTGAACAATAGATGCACACCCAGACAGATTTTCATCTTTCACAAGTAAGTGGAATTCACTAGGGCTAGCTTCCTATAAGTCTTACTACTACCCCTTTCTGAATAAAATGCAATGAAGGCGGCATCAAAATATTGAAGAGTGTAAATAATGTGAAATGTTTTTACTTTTATTTGTGCTTTATTTTTTCTACAACTCTTATCATACATATTTATTTATCAATCATCTCATTTTAAAATTTGTCATTAAAGGGAAAAATAAATGTATCTCTTTCACTTTCAAAGCAAAAGGTATATATAATCACTTATAACAATGTTGTTTCATAATTAACCCTAAATAAGGAAAAAAAAATTTTTTTTTTAAAATTTATCTTGTCCTACAACTTATCTCACTCAACGATAGCATATTTGCAGAGTGGACCATGAGTTCAATACCCAGCATGGCCTAAAAATGAATAAGTTAAGTGATAAAATTGAAAATTCCCTCATCATGGAGATGAATTAGTGGCCAAGGAAGTGAGTGTTGTTTATTTTATAGTGTTGAGTTAGTTTTTAAATCATGCGATAATAAATTCAATTGATTTCAAAAGTGCACATTATATACCCATTGTAACAATGTAGTTAATAAAATAATATAACTTTTATTTGATAATTTAAATGAAATTTAGCAATTCACAAATTGAAACAAAAAAAAAAAGTTTATAACTAATGAAGACTGTACATTTATTTTATTACACATCACAATAACAATGTTCATCCATACACTAAGGTCTGGAATAGCACATTTAAATTCAGAAGATTATCTACAGTTGATCTAGGTATGGAACAGAGTGTATCTGACCATAAGCAGCTAGTGTAAGCTTGCCTTGCGTTACTTTTTTGTATGCCTGAAACAAAACAAAGACAACATTTTAATCAGAAAAAATCTTATCCATTAATTAAAATCAGGGGTGTGCCAAGGTTTAGAAATCCAACTTTAATTAAAATATTTGTAAGCTTTGACATATTGTACTTATATAATTGTTCTAATAAAATTTTCAAGTATTACTTATTTAGTTAATTGTTTATTAATATTAGTTTTTTTTATTTTGCCTGAAGCATGCTATGTTTTTTGTGTAAGCAGAATGGCCTACAAGTAGAGATCTGTGAGTATTCAGATTTTTGGGCCAAGCCTTAAATAGATACTTGAGCTCTAGGTTATGGATCTGAAGATAGATTTATGCATTCACAATTTAAAGCTACTTGAAAAGGGTTATTTCTTTTTATTTGTATTGTATGCCTGGTGATGAATGACTCATCAATTAATCTTCTCTACTTTATGGGGATGTGGTTTGTGAAATAATACACAGAGAAGAAGGATGGGGATAATGTTTGAGAAGAACCCAACAAAGAGGGTATTGTGTAGATGGCCCTTGGAATGTCAAGGTCAGCAATTTAGTAAACTGGTTGTTGACTAAAGGAGGTTATGAATAGTATACAAATAATAGGAAAGGCATCTTTCTGCAGAGCTGTTAGAACATAAATATGCTTAATGCAAAAGTGTTCTATATAACTCTTATAAAAAAAATAATAATAAAGGCTATAACTTCTCTCTCTACATCAGACTACTTTCTTGACCTGATGAAGCTGTTTGTGACAGTGAAATATTTAAAAACAAGTCTAAAACAAATTTTATTTTATATCTTTCCTATTTCATTCAAAAAAATTAAAATAATATCAATAAATATAAATATTTGTTTTTTTGTTTTCACAAGTTTTAAAATTATACATATATTCAATCAATGCTCGACTCAAAACACTCGAGAGCTTTATGAAAAGCTCACTAGAAATTTTTGAATCTAATTAAAAAAAATTGTAACAAATAATGGTAGTATTAATGTGTAAGGCTGTGCAAAGAAAAATTTTTCAATTGAAAGCAAATATAAATCAACTATATGGAATATTCTCTAATTTAAATCAAAGGATAAAACAGAGTCTTACACTGGAAAACATGAAATATCGTTCTTATTTATATAAATGAATACAATAATATCATTTAGAAAATATTTTGATTAATTTTTTTTTTGTAAGTCTTCCTAACAATTCGAGTTATAAGCTTATGCAATAATTACGCTAATGGTTTTAGGGATTAGGAAAGTTATATTTAGATAAAGTTTACCTGCATTTGTGTGGAAAACCATTTAGGGAAAACCACCTTAAGTACACTTGACCTACATCTAACCCCCCATCTACCTGTTTTCGGCAGTCTAGTGTATTGTGAGAGAAGTGCCTTTGACCATGCAGCTAACAAAGTGTGTAAAGATACACTTAGTACATCAACAAGTTCATACTCACAGCGTTGATGTCAGCAGAGGTGACACCATCAATGGCAGCGACAACCTGTGAGGGAGAAGTCACCTTGCCGAGCAGCACAGCCTGATTGCCAATATCCTCTAATAGGTCAGTGCCACCTTCTGTTCCAAGTAACACACTGGCCTTCAGCTGGGCCTTGCCACGGGCAATGTCTGCAGGCGTCAGCGACAAACAGCACAGCTGCTTTACAGCCGCTTCTACTACCTGTGTGTTAGGTTTCAATATTAGATGGCAATGAATCCTCCAATCATAAAGAATATATATATTTTGTGACTATATATTCATAGATATATATAAAACACTAACTCATAAGTAATCCCATTGGCCCCTTTGAACTCTCACCTGCCCTGCAATTTGCGGCGGTGCACTGGCCAAGAAGCCGAACAGACCAGAGTCACTGTAGCTGACATTGAGTGCTGACACAGCGAAAGGTAGGTCACCAACAGCTTCAGACACACTCTTGTAGAGGGGAGAGGGACTGCCACCCCACTTGATAGAGGGGCCGGCACCAAGAATGTAGCGCAAAATAGCAAACGCCAAAGCATCTTTCTCGTTGGCCAAACTGGAAATGTTTATACATTATGAAGCAAAGTATGATATAGACCCGAATACAAGTCACATACTAGAAATACAATCACTCTGATAGAAAAAAGATTATTCACATCTGAAAATTAATCCACTTGGAATGTTACTAAATACACCCTATTTCTTTCTAGCTTCCCTTATGCTCATAGATTTTAAATATCTTATCATCTAAATTTCGAAATATGTGTTGTAATTATGTCTTAATCATTTGTCGAGATATGCCTTTTTATACATGATCCACAATGCGTGGATTCCAAACTTAGTAAACAAACTAAATTCTTATCAAAATAGAAAAAAAAAGTAGTAACCATATATTTTCACAAGTATTTTGATACAAAAATTTATTTTTATTATTAGTGTGTCATGGTCCAACTATTAAAAAAAACTTGTTAAAGGTAAGCGGTAAATCTGTCGCAGTGATTAAAAACCATTTCAATGTAGCTAACATTCAATCCCCAAAGGTATAACGTTTGTTATGTATTTCTCAACGGTGCAGTTATAGTCTGAACTTGGGTTTTATAAACGTGGCATTGGCAAGAATAAACACTCTGTCACTAGCTCCTTTCAAGGTGAATCATTAAATACATGGATAAAAGTAGTAAATTAAAGATATAATCTTCACAACATGAAATGAGTCAATGAAAGTCACAAACCTGGCTCCTTCAGCAGCTACAGCAACATGAGCAAGGTCAGAGTGTTTCTCCTTTCTGATCTCTCCACCGTAGTACTGACCACTAGCAGAAGGCCCTGCGCCGCTCTCGAGGTCTAGGTTTTGAGCAAAGGCCACCAGTTCGTTGTGGTCCACACCCACGCTTGCTACCGCCGAACGGTTTGTCGTGAACAGGGAGTTTACGTAGTGTTGTAGCTGCACAACAAAATACACTAGTCAGATTCACAAGATTAGAGCAGCTCGGCAAAGGGGGATGACAGTTCTAAGAACTTGCACCTGCAGGAGATAAATTTAAAAAAAAAGTGTAGAAAATAAATTTTTACTACATTAATTGGTATTGAACTACTGGTTCAAGGTTAAAACAGCTAAATAATGAATAAAATAAATTATGATTCGTCACATAGGCCACGCATAAAATATTTAGGCCAAAAAATATGGTCTGTTTGCTTCAACATTGGGCTGTTTTAGAGCTAACTTTAGATTTGATATATTAATTAGTTTTTAAAGCAAAATCTACTTTAAATTCATACCTATTTTGCAGGTTTTAATTAGAATAGAATATTAGCAAAGAGTTATATTTTTATTTTTAACAAAACTTCCTTCAGTTTATTAAAGAGAGAAATACAGCAGTGGAATAAAAGTTCAACAAATTAAAAAAAAAAATCTAGCATTTGTTTTTTGTGCGTTTGCAAAATCTATTTAATTAAGTAATTCCTTTTACATTTTTATTCTAAAGATGTAAATGATGGGTAAACTGTGATAAGAACACGTACGGTTTCCGAGTTGTGCTTGCCGACAAGCCGTTTGGGACAGAAGAGTGTGTTACCCAAACCAGTCCTGTAAGCAGCTTTGTTAAGGAGGTCCAGCACTCGCACCTGGGGAGGGATACCTGCCAACTCATACTTGAGGCGAGGCAAAAGGTCTAACACTTCCCATGGCTTGAACACTTGTTTGGTTGAAACGTCTGCCAGATACTTCAAACCAATGTCACTTGAGAGGAAGGAGGCAAATAAAAAAGAAAAACAAATCACTTAGCTTACAAAAACAAAATTAAAAACACTGATCAACTTAGTACTTAAGAATCATCTGGATTTTTTCAATAATTTTGTCTTCGGTGTGTTTCACTTTTTCTTCTAGATAAATGCACATATGTTAATTAAACTAATATAATATAAATTAGTAGACTAGAAATTAGAGAAAATGTGTTTGCATTTGTATGAAAGGAGAGCAGGAAGCCATTTAGGGAAATTCACAAAAAATATGTCGGACTGAGACTCGAACCACAAACAAATCATTGGCAATCCAGTATATTGCAAGAGCGACATCTTAGACCACTAAAGCAAATATTTATCAACAGTCAAGGCATAAAATGTATAATAAATTAATTTTATTTACCACAATCCTTTAAAATACACCCCAAAGATATTAAAATGCCTTACAAAGTATTTGGCAATCCTTCAAGGGTGTAAGACACAACCTCCCTGTCGGCGGTAGTTGTCAAACTCGCACCAATCTGCTGAAGGTTACGTGTTACACCAAAGTACGAAGAGTTCTTGTTGGTTAAACCAGCTGTAACACGTACCATGTGAGATGCTCCAATGTTTTGAGGAGTTTCATTGCGGGATCCTGCCCTATATGATGAAAAACAAAGGCTAGTGAGATATAATAAGAGATAGGTGTAATGAGGTGGACTGGAGTGAATGATATCAAGATAAGAGGTAGGGTGTAATGAGGTGGACTGGAGTGAATGATATCAAGATAAGAGATAGGGTGAAATGAGGTGGACTGGATAGAGGAATAGCTCAGGATAGTGATAGGGTGTAGTGAGGTGGACTGGATAGAAATAGTTCAGGATAGTGATAGGGTGTAGTAAGGTAGACTGGATATATCTCCGGTTGGGATAGGGTGTAATGAGTTGGACTGAATAAAACTAGCTTAATATAGGAATAAGGTGTAATGAGGTGGACTGGATAAAACTAGCTCAAAATAGATATAGGGTGTAATGAGGTGGACTAGATATAACTAGCTCAAGATAAGGATAGGGAGTAATTAGGTGGACTGGACATAACTATATCAAAATAAGGCTAAGAGGTATGGTTTTGTAAGTGCGGCAATGAACTTTCAGGTTCTCAACGCCATACAGTAAGTAAGGAAGGAAACTATTATAATTTAAAAAATATATGAGTAGCACAAGAACCTGGTGTTGCCCGGGGCAACTACACAATGCATAGTGTGGTTACCCAGGGCAATGCCTCGTTTTGCTTCAAACAGACAAAAA